>JBAMAX010000662.1:0-205309 GCA_037043745.1 Chymomyza amoena
AAAGTTGATGTTTTTTACTTAAAATGGCTATAACTTCTAAACGAGAAGAGATAGAGCAAAAATAACCTTAGATTCGAATCAGTGGCGTCGGCAGCTATAATAGGACCAAATCTTAAGCCAATCGAACAAAGTTGATGTTTTTAAATTCAAATGGCCATAACTTCCGGCCATAACTAACGGGAAGACTATAGTCGCATTTCCAGTAGTGTATCACAATTACGGCGCGTTCCATGAAAGAAGTGGTTGATCCCCTTGTAATACATATTGACTGACCGCCCACAAAGAAGTTATCATATAGAAACCAATTCACATATTGCTTCATTTAATAAAAAAAATAATTAAATATCTATGATACTTTATGTAAAAAATAAAAATTGTATCGTTATTAGTTTCCTAATTAAAAAGATTTACGTACACTTTACGCTACAGTTGTTAAAACAGCTTGTGAATTATATGCAGATACAAGTAAAATTTGTTTGTCATGTTACATTAGCTACCATGCAGCTTTCTCTAACTTAGCCAATGATATTACCGAAGCTGAATCTATTGAGAATTAAGAGATTTCATAAAAGTCATCAAAAAAATGTTTAGCGTTAAAAATTACATTACTTGAAGTAAGTCTTAAAAATATTTACAAAAATTGTTTTCCACTGTAAATATAAAACTATAAGTCCAATGAAGCTAAACATTAAAAAGTATATGAAAAAAAATCCGATTATATATACACTATGCTCACCCAGCTCGATCCCACAAAATTGAAATTATCCTTTTACCAATTGATTGTTTATTAACGCGATTTCGTCACAACACGAACTGTCGCTCATATTGACAGCCAAACCGTCTTTGATATTATTGCTTTTCTTGTCCAACATAGTAGAGCCTTTGAGCTTGTAAGCTCCTTTATGGCCATTATAAATTAACCAAGTTACCGTGCGAAAGGCGACACAAAAGTGTCAAACAATAAATAGTTGTTGACACAAAAATATTTTCTTTGATTTGCTTTTTTGCTTAGTTCGTCTATTTCTTCGTTTCACTGTCCCCTTTCTCTCTGACTTTACCACCATTTCGCATTTCTTGCTTATTGGCATTGGCAAAACAAAATTTTGCCATAAACAACTTTTCAAATGACTTCCGCTAAGGGACTCTTCGCCTTGAGCAACATGGTGTCGTTGCACTGTGGGCAAAATCACCGATTTGGCTGCTATAAATTTATGACTTGAAAAAATAAAGAAATGAGATAATTTATTTATTTAAGGAGTACAACTAAGCGCAGTTATCCTTATATTATAAAAAAAGATAAAATATTTGGAGTTTTTTCAGTTGCTGAAATAATTTTTGTACTGTGCCGGGCTAAGTGAGGTCAGGAATATTACCAGAGAACAAGGTCAGGAATATTACCAGAGAACAAATGTACGCGTTGTGGATCTTTAGTGATGGTTACTTAATATCTTCCCAAGCAATCGACTTATCTCTGTAGAATTAAAAATTTTGAAATATTTCATGTAGATTTCTAAAATATATATATTTTTAGAGTTTTGCCTGAATCGATCCATAATATATAATTTCCCTGACTTGGTATGTATTCTTTGCTATATTGTCTTTATTCATTATAATTTTAGGCATCTTTTAACAGCAAAAAAATATTTTTTTTATACATTTTTTTTAAACACATTAAAAAATTGTTTGTTATATTTTTTTTACGATAGTTCCACCAAATCGATTGTATTCAAATTCACACCAAATAAAGAATGTATAAATACAAGTCTTTCAAAAAATTGTGATTGACATACTTATGGCATATACTTAAAAAAAAAAAATCATATTATTAAAGAAAAAAATCAAATCCAAGAAACTTCAATTTTATTTGAAGAAAAAGAGTTGGTTTAAAAAATATTACAATAATTTATTTTAACGAGTCCTGTTGCCAGTTTAGATAAAAAAATTTTTGTATTCCATAAATAAATAATTTCTTTTTCACAAGTTCTTTTAAAATAGAAAAAATTTGTATTGTATTTTTTCGCTATATATATCGCTAGCAGGGGCGTAGCGAGGGTGGTAGGGTGCTGAATTGGATGTGACACCCCCCAAACATCCAGCAGTCGGCAAATCTCAAATATTTCACGTAATATTCGAGAAATTAAAATCGGTAAAGTCGGTAATTTGTTGAATCAAGTTGGCATTTTGAGGCTCATCACCTCTCCACATTCAATGCTCTCGCTACGCCTTTGATCGCTAGCCACTACTTTTTCCCATCTTTCTGGTAATTTTCAGATTCCGGCTCGGAGGAACGACTCGTCTTTCGAAAGTTGAAGAAGTCACTAAAAGTGTAAGGCGCCAGTCTCATGTTGATTTGTTGAGGGGTGCCGCAGAAATCGTGAAAGCATTATTATTTTGCTTATAATTCACAACGTACTCACGCAGTATTTGAGCTAGTTGACGATGTTTTAAATTATGTGTTTAAAATTAATTTATTTTTATAAATTATATTTGAAATTCTATTATGTATCTTTTATTATGCACTCTTTTTTTATACTTCTTTAATATATGGAATATCTAATATTCGTCATCTTCTTTTAGTTCTTATTTTTAATTAAGATTAAATACATTACCGTCAGTATTCCACTTTCCTTTAAATAAAATGATATAACTGGGCTATCCTGAGTAAACACCTCGCCAGAGATGATAAAATTTTACGACTACATAAACTGCACGAATTTTTTTAGATTTCCGCATTTGTTTGTGGTCAATGAATTAAACATTTTTAAGATAAAAATTATATTACCCCATATATTTTAGACAGTACTAGCCGGCTTCCGGTGAGCTCCGTCACGATCGCTTCGCTCGCTCGTTCGTCTAGATCTTTATTTTCTTCCAATGATTTATTTTTGTGGCAAATTCACGAAATACTACATGTAATGACATGCAAATTTATCGGCTGGACCGATTCTCATGAAATTTTGTGTGCCTCAATAAAATAAAATTTATAACGTTTATAATTTTTGTGTTTCCTTTCGACAAAAACAATTAACTAAAAAATATTAGTTAATCTGACAATGTACACAATGCCAACCTAAATTAAAAAAAAAAATGTATTGGAAAATCAAATTGTCCTTTTTAGTATTTTCGTCGCAATTTTGTTATATTTTCTCAACCTTAAACCTTTCCTGGACTTCCACGAACATTTCAAGACCAAAATTAGCCAAATCGGTTCAGCCGTTCGTGAGTCTATAAGCTTCACAGGAACATTTTTTCATTTTTATATATATAGATATTTTTCATATCAAATCTGACGATAAAACACAATCAGATGCTAAAAAAACTTTTAATTTTTTAACCTTTAGGTATACCCATAAATTTAACGAAAAACGTTTTGGCTGCACTTGAAGCAACATAAGGCAGTCCAATAATCTATTTAGTATATGTAAAGATAAATTAAAATACATTTTTGGCGACAAAACTTAGCTTTTGTTCCACTGTGCGCAGCAAAAGAAGCATTCCAGTATTTTACGGTGATCGTAGATCTCTCATCTCTTATGACCCAATTTATATAACTTCTTCTACTATAATAAACTAATAGGTAAATTTAAAAAATATAGACTAACTTAATTTTAAAAATAATTATAGAAAATAAATGTATTTGCAAATTGCAAAATAATGCAAAATTTTTAATTTATATTATAAAACAAAAATTTAAATAAAATTATTTGTCGATAAATTGTCATACAATAATTTCACAGGTCAACATGGTTCAGTTGTTGGAAAGCTCAAGAGTTATTTCCGAAGTAATTTGGTGCGTAGAATCCGAATCCGGCGTCAGAACTGGCCCATCACGTCAGGATTTTGAGATATTTGAGGTTATGTACTCAAAAAATTGCGATTTTTCCTACATTTGAGATTATGTACAGGGCGCATAAAAAAAAATGGCGTTTTTTCCTACATTTTGAGGTACATAACCTCAAATATCTCCGGATGAGATTCTACGCACCAAATTACTTCGGAAATGACTCTTAGCTTCTCACAACTCACATGACCCCTGTATTTGTAGACCTGTGTTATTTGTGAAAATATTTTAAAATCATAAAATAATAATTATTTTTTGATTTCTTCATTAACATTGAAAATTATAGAAAATAAATGTATTAGTAAATTGCAAAACAATGCAAAATTTTTTAATTTATATTATAAAAAAAAGTTTTAGTAAATTAGTTGTCAATAAAAATATCATACAATAATTATTATTTGTGGAAATATGTTTATCATAAAAAAATAATTATTTTTTGATTTTTTCATTAATATTGAAAATAATTCAAATTTTTTGAAAATTGCGCAATATCACAAGATTTTTAATTTTTATTATACAAATTACAATACAAAAAAATTGGCAATAAAACTTTGCACTAATTTTTATTCTATAAAGTGAATACAATAAATAATTAAATTTAAATATATATTTTTATTTTTTTTATTTTTATAAAATAAAGATGAAATGGTTATAAAACTCGGTGAGATTAGCAAACCAATTATTAACATGTTGTATACAGCATAAAGAGGCTTTACTTATTTTTATATTTATTTTTCTTATCGATGCATGTATATCGATAACCAAAACTCCAGGTATATAAGCAGTAATCGAAAAACTATAGTCAACTTTATAACTGGCGAAATTTGTATATGAGGAGCTATACTTCTTTTTTCTGTGTTTCGGTTTCTAAAAATAAATGTAACTTAAATCTCCAAAAATATCGAAAAATGATTTCTCTGCGAAAAAAAAATTCCGCCAATAACTGTCCATTTGGCCCACTGTGCCTTGTCTAGCTTCTTCTAGTGCTCTGTTATTGCCTTTGTGTCTTTTATTCGTTTTTTCTGACTTTTATTTACGCATCATCGAAGAAATAAAATTGCTAGAGACATGCATAAATTGCCGTGCAAGGTGCAAATTGCTGGCAATAAATTTAATTAATGATTTATATTTTGCTTTTGTTTTCCTATCTTTCAGTTTTTCGCCATTTTGCCCCGCCAACAAAAAAAAAAGAAGAAGAATAATGGCTGCCCATAATATTTATGTTTCAATTAGCGGGCGTGATTTTCATGCCAAGCAACAAACTTCTAGATACAAAATTCTAGCTAAATTAGAGTAAGATTTATGTGTGCAGGTAATTTAAGTCAGATTTATGTTAGTGTACTTGGACAAGAATAACTTTCTAACCCATTCGGTGTATTATCAGCCAATCTAGCAAATACTCTGCTCCACAGAGCAGCTGCTAAGCTGCAACAATGTTTTGCACCCAGCCCAACCAACCAACCAACCTGCCCCAAAAAATACTTTCCTATGTGGCCGTTTGGCGTAATGCGCTCGTTTCTATGCAGCAGCCATTTTGGTTGTACGCCATTTTGTAAGTGGCTTTGCCTTGTAACGGTAAGCAGTTCATGTACGCTTTACAGTTTTTTTTTCACTTTTTGGGTTTGCATTAGCACAAGTTAACGGTAAATCTAAGGATCTTTAGCGGCGCCCAAAATGTGCAGCATTTTCTTATCAACAAGCTGCAACGAAAAAGTTTTTCCAACCAAACTTTTTTAAGCTCGCATCCAATGGGAAAATCGTCTTTTGAAAATGTGAAAACTTAAATGCTCTAATTAAGTTGGATTTCGTGTAAATATATAAATGAAATTAGTTGAAGATGCTGTTAAGTGTGCCTGGATCGGTGTGAAAAAAACAGCGGAATGGGTTCAGTCTACATATATTGAATAAAAAATAGTTAGGTATTCATAGCTGTTGGATTTCGATAGAAATACCGCAGTTTGTGGTGATATTTGAGAGACAAATTTTTATCTTGGAAAACAATTATTAGAACGATTATTTCTCAAACAGAATTTTACCTTATAATCACATTTATTCCTTGTGGGCTTAACTTCATCTGTAGCTTGTACGTAAAAGCCAGCTACCGTTTCAGATTTTCGATAACATGCAAAATAAATACGACAAATTTCATTAAAAAAAAACTTGCCGTGCTATGTAAAACAAAATCATATTAACCCAACTGTCTTTCACGTAACTTCGACAAACTTCCTGAAAAACACAATATACCCTTCGCAGAAAAACCTCCCAAACCCTATCCATTTCCAATTCCCGGAAAGGGGTGCTCAACCAACCAAAGTGTAAATATGTTGAGCTCTCAGCCTTTTACATTTTAATTAAGGCCCAGGCAGCACTGCAGTAGTAATATTTACTTATTTAATTGCACAATCGAAAAATTCTCAGGTTGATTTTCTCCGGCGGTGTTTACCTTAACACGACGTGTTTAAAATATTAACAGTGTAGAGCGTTGCATGCAACAAGAAATTCAATTTCGTTAAAGTCAACAAGTTCTCGTACTCATTCTCGTACTACAAGTTGCAAGTTGCAAATTTTCGACTCGACTTGCAACGGCTGCAGGCTGCATTTTATATCTGCTGAAATTACAGAGTGGAACTGGAACTGGCAGCTCGGACTGGGCATGGAACACTATAAAAAAAGAAAGAGATTGCTTAAAACAGTTACAAGCTGACACAGAAGGAAGTGCGATAAATAAGAAGACAGAGAGAGAGAGAGAGCGAGAAAAAGAGTCTGAGCGACAGTTGCCAACTTTGTTGTTGTTATTGTCTTTGTTGTGCTTCTTGTCGCTGGCATCATTTTACGTCATTTATCACAATCATGACATTGCAACATGACAGAGAGACAGACAGACGAACGGACAGACAGTCGAAAGGAGAGACAGACGGACAGAGAGACAGACAGAGACCAACTGACAAACATCAGAATCGGGAGCTCTCTGGACAAATGAACGAACACAATGTTGCACGCACAAAGGCTGAAATTTTAATAAAAAATTTCTATCTGTGGACAATGTGGCGTATGCGTGATATAAAGATTCTTTACAGCATTTCCTGGAACTAATTAAGATGCGAAAATGATATTGACCTATGGCAATAAGTTGCACTTTTTTGTGTCCTGAAATAAATGAAATGCATTTTAAGGTTTCTATGAAATTGAAAGAAAATTATTTAAGCTCAAAGAACAAAGTTCAACTTTGCAGCAGAAAAAGTAACTATCAGTTGGCTAAGAAAAAACTGGAATATTTTTAACATAATCTCTGTAGATTTTGATCATAAATTTATAAAGCTGATTGATAGTGTATTTGAAGCTGATTATTATATAAAACTGCAGCACTACATTTTAGCAAAATTTTGTAAGCTTAAAGGTGCTTGGGATAATGGAATTGAAGAATGGAAGGGATTGTGGAGGAGGATCAAAATATGTAAGTCCCTAATCGGCTAAGACTCCCATGTTACAGAACCATTTTGAGCATTCGACAAAAGCAGATTCGCTATGGGCACATAGGCTAGACTCTCAAAGAAAGGTTTACCCAGAAACTGGGTTCGTCTTCTAAAAAACGCCAGTCGCATAGAAGGTGTTGGATGCTTTTTGACTCGTCCTCAATACTACACTTGCAGCAGAAATCGTGATGGGGAAAGTGAAACCTCTCAACCATATTGCTCATGGTGTAGTGCCCCGTCTTCTTGTCTAGTAGTCTTGATTTTATGGAATTTGGATCATATCTCGGCCAGGTGCTGGATGCTTTTTGTCTCTTGCTAATTTCTGCAGATGCCGCAGAAATCGTTATGGGGAACTTGCAACCTCTCAGCCATATTGCCTATGGTGCAGTGCCCCGTTACAACTACATCTACACCTTGTTACGCCTACCACCATCCTAGTCCTGATTTTATGGAAGCGCAGGAGCTCATATGTTCGCTTTATCTCATATCTCGTCTAGAGTGATCGGGAGTTGCGACAAACGGACACCATGTCATATTCTCTTTCCGCCAGAGCTCTAGCCGTTTCCCTGTATTGTCATAGGACGTCCTGTTACTGGTATTTTTATGTCCGTAACTCCTAGGAAGCCGTTCCTGGCGCACTCGTCCGTCGCCTCGTTACCAGGGACCTTAGTGACCCGAAACCCAGCAGAGGGATATTGAGTGGTGACAGATACAGTTGGGCGCCAGCGGCGTGATCAGTTTACATTTTAGGATAAGCGATGACAGAGCATTAATTGCAGCCTGACTATCGACAAGAATTACAATGTTTCTTGGACTTCCGTACAAGGTGCCAATAAGTCTAGCCGCTTGTCAGACTGCGTATATCTCCGCTTGAAAAACGCTACACAAGTCGGGGAGGCGGAATGAAAACTTGGTCGAAAGGTTTTCAGAGAAGATGCCTGCTTCTGTGCCCTTATCCATCTTCGAACCATCAGTATAGATCGTCAGCTCGTTCCCTTTAAAGGGGGTTCTTTGCACCCAATCTTTTTTCTCCGGGAAAACTGCGAAAAAGTTGTCATTCCATTTCTAAACCTCAGCAGTAATCACTATCCCCGGTCTGCACAGGTACGCCTAACTTAAGTAGGATACTGCTATGGCCACAAGTTGATGGCGTGAAAAGATTTAAAGCCCGAATTCTTGCTGCGCTTCTAGCCGCCGCCGACTTCAGGAAAGTTCCTACTGGTTGCAGGTTCAGAGTAACATCCATAGCCGCCTGAGATATGGATCGCATAGATCCTGTGATACCTAGGAAAGCCGCCGTGTGCACCCTTTGAAGATTGTTAAAGTGAGATTTGGTATTAGCGGCTTTCTACCAGACCAACGCTCCAATAGTTAGGATAGGTCTAACGAGTGCTGTGTATAACCGATGAATTATATACGTTTGCAGTCCCCATTTCATACCAAACGTATTTTTGCAGATGTAACAAGCACATCAAAAAAAAAAATAATTCCCTGTTAGACGCCTTGGAGGTGGTGCATAGAGGATCTCTATTAATAACTATTCGAACAGAACAGGGACCTATAGTTTATAGACGAATCCGAACGGCGGTTTCTTTAATTAATAGAGACTTTCATGGCAAATAGTGTCTTTGAGCTAGCGATGCCAGTGCTAGAAAAATGCACCAGTGCAACTCGAACCACCGACCTTCGGTTTTAGAGGCGAGTACACTACCACTTACGCCACCGACGGCCACAAGCACCTAACACTCTTTTTATTCTTTCTTCCGAGTTTCTCTTCCACGAGAGTTTGGAGTCCAGAACAACACCAGATACTTCGCCTCAATAGATCTTTTAAGTTGCGATCCACCGAGAGATGGTTGGGTGAACTCAGTGATCTTATACCTACGCAAGCCGCCGTTTCCACCCTCTGAAGATTGTTCAGGTGAGATTTTGTATTAGCTGCTTTCCACCAGACCAACGCTCCATAAGTTAGAATAGGTCGGCGATTGCTCTGTATAACCAGTAAATTATATACAGTTGCAGTCCCCATTTCCTACCAAACGTCTTTTTGCAGGTGTAATAAGCACCTAACGCTCTTGCCATTCTTTCTTCCGAACTTCTTTTCCATGAAAGTTTGGAGTCCAGAACGACACCGCTTCGATAGATCTTTTAAGTTGCGATCCACCGAGAGATGGTGGGGTGAACTTAGTGATCATATATTTTCTAGAGAACAATACCAGCAGTTTTTTTGAGGACTTACCCCAAGACCGTTCTGTTGTTTAAGAGGTTTCGATTCGGCTGATTTAGGTACTTGATCACAAATTCATAAAGCTAAACGATAAAGTATTAAGAGCTAATTGTGAACTAAAACCTCAGCACTTCAATTCAAAGGTACTTGGGATAAGTCATATTAAGTATACGTAGTGTGTATGGATAAGGAATATTGGTGCTGGTATATTAATTAAGTGAGATAAAAGCAAAACTCCTTAATTATTAAAAATGGATTTATTTTCAAACAACTATTCTTAAAAAAATGTGACTCGACTTAAGATGTTCTCCACAACGTCTAACAAGCAACCATATTAAGTATGAGCTGCGTATACACTTTTAAGCTCTGAAATCTAAATTATTTGCCAAAATCAGAGAAAAACACAGCAGTGTGTACTTACTCAAAGCTTTCTACATATACTAGTCACGTTAAGTATACGTTATGTGTACACTAGTTAATTAAAAGAAACTTACGCTTAACTTTTTCTCTCCGTATTTGATTTTATAAAATAACAGTATACGTCTCAACATAAACAAAAAAATCAAATTATAATATTCGTCAAATTCTAAAGCACTTTCTGTCCAAAGTTTTCGACAGATACAATATTAAGTATACGTTGCTTATACAAATCTTATGGACAGAAACAACCACAAATATCTAATTAGAGCCCATATATTTCAAAATATGCACATTAAGTATACGCTTCGTAGCACCTGTAGATTAATAAATTAGTTTACCAACAGCTTTGTATACAATTACTGCCAAAATAGTTTGAAATATTAAATTATTGATAAGCCAACTTCCACTCATTTTGCTAGAAATTACCAAACTGATTATGGTATTCACTCAAACTATTTAGTTGCATATTAATAAGCAAACAGGAAAATATCTGAAACGAAAGCCAACAATTTCTGCTTATAAACTTGGCCGAGAAGGAAATGGCCAAGACATGCTCTGATTCACAGATTCAGACTTGGTAGAATGTCTGTCAGTTGCTTGCCAAGTTATATGCATGCATATAATCCTATTTCAAAGCCGTTTATTAATTGAAAGCCATAATCATACATACTAATATCTATCTATATATGTGTACATATAATCCTAAGCACATGTATGTGTTTAAGTTAGTAAGTATGTAAGGACATGCAAACAATGTTAAATAAATTTGCCGTTGAACTTCAAATTGAAGGCTGTTGTAATTGCACACAGGAGATTTAATGAGCATTTTGCTCTCTCTGTTTGTTAGCTTCATTTCCTTTTTGGTTTGTAAGTGATTTATGGCCTAAATTGAGTCTGGGCCAGAATCAATTATGTATGCGTCTGTGTGTCAGTTTTTGGCATCAGTGGCGTAGAGATGAATTTTTGCGTGTGGCAGATATTTGATTACAAAAATGTTCGTGAGCAAAATTCTACGTGTATCTTAGAGAGTTATGTGAATATAGTGAGTATATAATAGGTATATATGACAGTAGGTGTAGGTATAATGTAGCAAAATACAAAATAAAACATCTTGAAAGACGTGACTTAAAAACAAATTGTGAAATATATAGGGTAAGATGGGGTAAACCAGACAGTGTGGGTAAACCCGACCTCCCAATGTTTCTTCAAAAATGGAAATACTTGTGCCGAGCTCACATTACTCTTACCGTATAGAGCATTAAAAAGAGCCAAAATGGTAGCTTGATAGTTGTCCTGTCAGTCGACAGTTAGATGATCAAATTACGATTTGGCCTGGCTTTTGCTAAATATTCGATTTCACAGTTTGACTCTTGAAGTTATATATTATAATTGAGTGGCTGTACTGTAAACATAAGGTATATATCTACGGTCGAACAATTTTTGTATAATCTTATCTTATTATTTTATTTTATTCGTCGTCGTCATAGAAAATGATCCAGTGGTGCAAATGCGACCCTCTAAATGGTGGGCCTAACCAGATCAAAGCAACACGTCTTGCAAGCTATTTAGACAGCAAATCAAATAACTCTGATTATTTACCAAAATATTCTATCCAATACATCTTTTAACATTAATTCAAATTTATAATTTTTAAACTTTTATTACGAAACATTTAACAGCTTATACTTTAAATAGAATACATTTAGTTTTGATAAAACAATAGCAAGCTCTTTTAATTAAATATCGATAATACCATTAAATTTATACCATATTTGTTCAAAATTAGACAAAAAAAAATTGTCGGTCGGATTTACCTCACCATTTTTAAAAAATATAAAAATGTACATACATTTAAGAAAACTGTGAGTTTTTAATAGCAAGTTATTTTGGTTTACAATAATAGCTTAGAGCATATCTCTCTAAATTAAGTAAAAAAATAGGCGGTCGGAATTACCTAACATTTTTTGAAATTACACAAGTTACTATTTTTGAAAAATGTTAATTTTTTTCAAATAAAATATTCAGTTTTTTAAAAGCAATGGCGGTCGGTTCTACCCAAACCGCTTTTAAAATTACAAAAAGTCATCTTGTTTTATAATTGTTAATTTTTTAAAATATAAACAATTAGTTTTATAAAACAATAGTTTGTTTATTATTTATTATTGAAATACCATTTCATTCAGATCATACCAGTAATAAATTAGTGAAAAAAATAGGCGGTCGGACCCCCCATATATAAAAATGACAATAATTTAAATTTTTAAGAAATTAAAATTTTTTTAAATTCTAACATTCAGTTTGTGAAACAATAACAATCTTTTTGGCTTCTTAATGGAAAAGCATTTCTTTTAAATCATAAAATAGTCGTTCAAATTTACCCCACACTTATTTGAAAATAACAAAAATTTGATTTTTTAAAATGATCATATTTCAAAAATTAATAACGGCTGAAGAAATTGGTAGTTCTATTAAATTGCTGTAAAGCTTTGGTTATAATTTACTATATATGACGAGTTGATCCGATGTAATATAAACATTTCATACCCAAAACCAATTACTAGGTCGGATTTGCCCCACCCTATCCAAAATTTTTTTTGTGGTTTTAGAGATTATATACTGATGGACCAACAGATCATGTTGTGCCCGAACTTTAAAAAAACTTTTGTAGTTTCAAAAAATTCCAAAAGTCGTAATTTTTATTTTAAGGAAAATTTATAATAAAAGGTGATCATCTAAACAAAAAAATGTTTGTTTATATCATTCTAAAAATAAATAAAAATACATATGTATTAATTGTAGTTCTCAAATTATTTATCGCCAATCCAGCCTGATTAACTAGAGATGTCATAAAAGCGGGCAAAACGGCCCAAGAAATGCTTCACAATACCGGTTAATTTTTTGTGAAATTCGAATCATATTTTATTAAATCATTAAATTTAATAATATTTAATTACCGTGGATCATCTTCTGGTTTCTTGTCCATATCTTCAGAGTATTAGAGCTTCTTTCTTCGAATCCCAGACCCCATATCAATTACTAAAAATACCCACAGTATCTAACATATTAATCTTGGGAATATTAGACAATTTTGACCAAAACGCATCAATCTAATTACAAGCTATAATCAAGTATAGATCGACTTGAGAAGCTCTCATTATATGTCGGAGTCCGAGAACGGTGCCACCGAGTAGCCAATACAGCTCCAAAACCACTCCTGGCAGTTGTTTCAAGCTTTATTGTATCAATATACAATAGATGTAATATTTGTTAAAAATAAAAATAATAACAATATCGAATATCTTTTAGTTGAGAATCAGATAATATTTTATCGAAACAGATTTTTAAAACTTTTATTTCTGTAGTCTATCCATTGGATACGCATATAGGAGCACTTTTGCCATTCTATTATGTTGCCTTTTGAGATATATTCATTGTAGCGACTTGTATGTTTATTTAGCTGTAGTTCAAGGACCTTAAAAATAAATGCTAATAAAAGTTTATCGAATTTATGAAACAGAAAATCACGAATTAAAATCAAAATCGCTATCTTATTCGGCTTAAATGCCAGATTTGTATTTATTGTCAGTAAAATGTGTGTCTGAACGAGCATACTGAAGTAGCATACTAAAAAATCATAGCATACCTATAGGGGCTACCTTGTAAATGCTTGGAAAATCATACCTATATGTAATGTTAAAAGATAATAATCGAACCATGTATGAAATTTTTATTTTCTGATGTTTTGAAAAATTCTGGTAATCTGGTGCTATTTCTCATCTCATTCATATAACCAATTCCTGTAGATTTGGGGCTTCGCCTATATAAGCAATATTTTGTAACCTTGTCTGACCTTAGAAGATTTAATAAATACAAAACCGTTGCAAAATTTTTTTCGGTGTTTTGAAAAATTCTGGTAATCTGAATGATGAATCTTTCATCTCATACATATAACTATTACCTGTTGATTTGGGGGCTTTGCTTAACTAAGTTATACCCCCATCTACGCCACTGACTTGCATTGTTTGTTTTATGCATTTCAATGGTTTTTTGTTTTAGTTTAACTAAAAGCTGCCACATATGCATAAAAGTATTTATTTTATATATCATAGTTGAAATGCAGCTGCTAAGCTTCTTGTTTTTGTTGTTGCCTAACGAACTGTTACAGAACCTCCCAAAACACAAAACTCTAAACAAAAACCAACATGAACTTAACAGGAAAAAAAAAAATATATAAGGAGAACAGTCGGAAGATTGTCCGACCATCAAATACGCTGTAGAGGATTTTTAAAAGAAAATAATTCGAAAAAATTATGGATTTATATATTGAGGTTTATAGATGTATTCAAAAAAAAAGGTTTAGTCATATAAAATGACAAAGTTTTTTTCTAAAAATTATGAATATTGCGAAACTCTATTAAATATTTTTTTAATGAAGTGGAATATTGTTGCAGTTTACAGAATATGTGATCTAAAATTACATTTTTATATAATATGTATCTGCAGCAGTAAAATTTTCTCAACTTTTCGAGATATCACGTCCTTAAAACATTTTTCGATAATGAAAAAAAAACAAATACTCTTCATTTTACTAGTATTGTTCAGCTTATAATACGCAGCATAGCAAAAAGCTTCCAGACAAAAAACTGAAACTTATATAACGAACAAACAGTGCTGCCCATTAGTTAGGCAATTGATGGATAGATGGCGCTAACATGCAGAAAAATGTTTGCAGATTGGGTCATTTGATCAAATAAAAAAATTAAATTTTTGGAATCTGTATTTTTTTACGTTATAAAAAATGTTCTCTTTTAATTTAAAACTCAAAAGTTATTCCACCTTTTATTAAAAGTACTTAAAATCACAGCGAAAAATATTTTAAAAAAATTTGAAAAAAGAATATTTTTTTAAACAATAAAATCGTTTAATAATTTCTGCAGCGAAATTTTCTTAGCAATTTTAGAGCTGATGACCTGATTTTGTAGCTTACAAATTCTTCAGCGTGAAAATGGGGAAGGATATTGATATGTTAAAATTTCTTATTATTTAATTAAACAATTTGCTTTATTTGCCGAAAATAATTTTAAAATATAGCTTAAAGCTAGCTTTACATATTAAATCAGAGTTTAGATATAATAACTTTACAACTAAGAAAGTTTGAAAAAAAAAAAAACATAAATATCACGAATTTTAACTCGAATATATAATGTCAAGGAAAACAATGGCAAGAAAAAAGCATTCTTTATAAAAATAAATTGTTTATCTATACCTTCTATAAGCTCTAAAATCTAACTGCTCATCAAAGAACGAACTTATAGTGAGTATTTTATAAAGACCGCTAAAATCTCTACGACTCTTGTCGCTTTTGAGTAAAGGGTATTAAAAACCAGACGAGCTAATGGATATGCAAACAACTGGCTAAAGGGACATCGCACAGTGTCTGCAAATCGCAACGAACCGTAACGCATATAAATAAACACAAATACAACCACACACACATAAACCAAGATACAAAGATACACACATATGCAGATACAGATACAAAGCACTGCAGCTGCCATATTTGTTGGGCTAAAGTTGCTTTTTTTTGGGTCGGTTTTGAACTTGCTTTTGGTTTTGTTTGCTCTCCATTTATTTCATCTGATGTACAATTTTTCTATATTTATATTTCATATTTTAAAATGGTAACCCTGCCACAAAAACAAGCATAATAATTGTTAGTAATATAACCTCAAATGCAACATGTTCATACATACATAAATGCTTGCACCTTTGTATGCACATTGTTGCCACATTTGCACAAAACTGTGGGCCAGTGCTGCCAATTTATATGAAAGCCCACAAAACATGACCCTTTCTCTGTTAATTAATTCAACAGGAAAAGTTGTTGATGTGCAACACAGAACATACGATACACGATACAAAAACATGCATCATCTGCAGAATTTATTTATATTTATTTCCTTGTAGTCATTGTAGTGTTATTGCAACATGGTACGAGCCACGCCCACAAACAAGAATTACGTACCAGAAATTAGTAGAACAGTGTTGTTACTGGATAAACAACAACTTTGAAGTGCATTCAATAACTTGCTTTTTGGAATGTAAATTTTCCGGTAGCAATTTGTAAATAGGTCGATAAAATTTTTAATCGAATGCATAAATTTTGCAAAGGTTGTGTTTTCTTGATTCTGGAAATAACGACGAGGGTTGCTGAAAGCAGAGATTAGCAAGTGGTCTGTATACTATCTCCATTTTCCAGCTAGAATATAACAAATTTATTTATTTATTTATATAAAGTAAGCATATACTTAAGAACTATGAGCAAGCTTTCCATTAGCAAACAACATTTTTTTTCTTGCGGCACCTTTTAAATTTCTGCCAGGGCTGCATACCGATTTTATTGCCGGTTCTTTACACAAACATTTTATACTTATAAAAAGGTTCGACTTGCTGAGAATTTCTGGCAAAAGGGTTTGAATTCCACAATTTTTGGCTTAAATGCGAGAGTCTGGAATAATTTTTTGTGTTTTATCAAGGTTGAGATGAACTACCGATTCAGATAGCAGATTCGCATTAAGCACATCAAAATATTATAAAAAAATATTCCAAGTTTCGAGTTCAATACTTTTTTTTGGGACTGTGTCATTATTATGATTGAATAATTTGTCCCGATTACAAGACATAATTACTTATCGATAAATAACCTAAGATTTGCTTAAAAATTTTTTTTGGCTTATAAAATATATTTAGTTATCGATAAGTAATAACAATTTCCTTAAGAAAAATATATCATATCAAACATAGTTTACTTTATTCATTTTGTTTTATTTGGCATAACTTTTTTTCAATAAATTTTAAAATTTGAGAATATACATAACTACCTTAAACATAGTTTATTAAAAAATAAATTTTTATTTCTTTAAAACAAAAAATAAAATGTAAAACCCTTAATAAAGTCAAAAATATGGACTCAAATCTATGAAAAACATTTTTTTTATATCACTTTCAGTTTCGTATGAAATTGGGATGTTTTAAAAAATATTTTCCCACAGAATTATCTTGCTATAGCCTCAAATAGACACCGAAAACAAATTTAAGATATTACGTATCCTTGTTTGGCCGCACCGACATCTTTCCTACACGATTTTAGAAGTAATAATAACCTCTCCAAGAATGATTTATTTGGCATGTTATAAAAAAATCCTATAGATATTTATAAATTTTTTTGTATTGTTAGTCAATTTTTTTATTGTGGCGATGTTTTTTATCGTTATTGTTTTCAGATTTTTAACTCTAATTTAACCCTTTCAGGCCCACTGTTGCCTATAGACACCATTGTATGTAAAACTCAGTTATATATTGTTCTGCTTTGCATTGGTTATTATTTTTGTCTTTAAGGCTGATTTATTTTGTGTATTTCTATATATTACATAATGCATGAGTTTGTTTTTAATATTTAGCATTTATTTATTTACACCAAAATTCTTTTTTTTTCTTATTAGAAAAATTAATAAATAAAACTCTCTTTGTGAACAAAAGTTGCTTATTTTTGTGTTAGTATACTTCTAAAATCCTATAGGAAATATCTTGATGGGACCAAACAAAGATACCCCGGATCTTGAATATTTTCTGTGACTATTTATTGCTATAGCAAGATAATTCTGAGGTCAAATATTTTTTTCAATTTTCCATTTTAATTCGAATCTGAAAGTGTTAAAAAAACAAATTTTCACAGATTTGAGTCCGCAAAGTCAAAAAACTTAAGGGTTTTAATTTTTGTTTTGTTTTCATATATTAAAAAAATCATTTCTGTTAAAAAGTATGTTTAAAGTAGTTTTGTGTACCGTCAAATTTTTAACTTCATTCAAGAAAAGTTAAAATAAAATAAACGAAATTTATTTTATTTTTTTTTTGAGGCCTAATGAACATTTTTGAATTTAATTTAATAAATTAATAAATTTTAAATATATGCAATTTATACATATTTTTATTTCTTAATTTGTTAATTAAAGGTCACATCGAACAAAGAATCGACACAAATAGCCCCAATTTATTTTGTGAGCAAAAACAGTGCTGCCCATTTGTTGGACAATTGATAGCTAGATGGCGCCAGCGTCTTATGTTCGATGGCGCCAGAGATTGGTTAAGTAGATAATCTTATTAGTTGTTTTTTTTAATTTTTACCACAATCTTGTATATTATAATTCTATCATTGTATATTTTTGAAGTCATAAAGTTATAACTAAGCATTTATTATTAGAACCTGCACTTTTAAATTTGTATATGAGAAATCAGGTTAACTGCAAATATTATAAATTAAAACCGTGAAATAAGTTGAAATTGAATAAAAACTAAAAAGAATTACAGATGCTTGTTTAAAAATTAAAAAATAAATTAATAAGCAAAAAGTTCAACTTTTGTTTTTATATGGATTTTTGAAAATGGTTTGAAATAACGCGGAATAGTAAAAAATTAATTATGCAATACCACGATAAGCATGATTATAAAAACCTTTGTGTGAAATTTAAAGTTAACCTAATCTTAAAGATATTTAGAAATTCTCCTTTCCAATTTGTATTTATATCAGCTTTAAGGTTTACTTCATTCCTTTTAACAAGGTTTTACAAGGTTTAGTTTTACAAAAAGTTTTCTGAAATTTGTCTGCCGTATAAAAATACAATTAACTGTATATTACTTCAATTTATTTGAAGCAATTGAATAATTTAATAATTGTTGGCTAACAAAAAAATGATGCCATCCGCAGATTAAAAATTTTCTTCGGACGTACGTTTTTCAAAGTAAATCAATGTTGCAATTTTTACTAGTTTCCGTTTCGAGGGTATGTTAAAAAATCCGGTGTCTTGTCTGAATATGTCCATATGTGCTCACACAATTTCTCTAATAAAGCCAAGTTTCTGCTTTTATAGAGTAAGGTTTCAAGTGTTAAAAACTGTTTATTTATAATGCTGCGTACCAGAGAGCAAAAATCTTCTCGTTAAGATTGTATTTTTTGTATGAAGTTTTGTTTTGTCTTGAAGCTTTTTGCCATGCTTTTGCACGAAAATATACATACTAAACAATATACTAAAAATCCTATGGCGAATTTTTTTATTCGTGTAGCTGCTACAGGTTTTAAGTTTGAAATATTTTTGATTGCGTTTTTTTATAAAGTTTAGTTTATTCTCGACGGTTTTTGCGATGTTTTTTCACGAAAATATCCATAACAAAAAAAATACTAAAAATTCCAAGTTAAATTTTCTTAATCTTCTAAGTAGCTTCAGGATTTTACTTTTTAATCTCAAATGTTCTGCCTAATATGGATAATCAGCAACCCGGAAATGTCAGTTGTTATAGCCAAGTCCTTGCTGCACACTTTGGTATAACCAACTTATCACCTACTACGCCATTTTCTTCTACTTATCCTTAATAATACTAAATAAAACCAATCTGCTTACTACAAGCCCAACTAAAACAAGTAAATTTAAAATCTCAATAAAACTACAAAAAAACTTAACTTTATTACGCAACAAAACTAGTTGACTCAAGACAAAGCGAAAAAAATAAACTTGGCCAACTCTTAACTTTGACTTTAATGCAACTAGACCAACCAACTATCATCACTTTGCTTCAAGACTCTCTCATTCTTTTAGCCTTTGTTTTACTCAATTCCCGGATAGCATAATGAAATTCCCAGCAATCCCAAAGATTCAGTTAAACTTGACAGTTTAATGAAAAAACTTTTGCCATTATTTCAACTACCCTAAATGCAAATTATGACGTCTTGCATATTAATTTGAAATTTCCTTTTCGTCCAAGAACAACAACAGATGCTATTAATTTTGATTATGCTCAAGTTTGGAGAGCTCTTTCTCTATATGTATATACATAGATATATATACATACTCCTATATATATATATTCAAGTTTGTAGATTTGCTGTCACAATTGTTAGTCAAAATGTCAAAGGAATGCCCAAGTAAATCGAAAGGATTTGCATATAACAGCTGTCATATGTTTTTGGCTTTTGCTAATGAAGCAACAACAAAATGTTTTCCAACACTGGCCTTAAATTAATAAGCAAATATGTCAACTGCAGCTCAATAATAAAAGTGTCCTTAATCTTTCTAGGCCTAAAGTTGGTCCTGTATTTTGCTGCATTATGCAGATTTTTAGCTACATTCAGCAAACAAATCGGTAGCACAGGACTATGCCATGTGTTGGCAATCCTTACATCGATTACAACAAAAATAGTTCTTGTGCTATTTGCTTTTGTATTTCAAGCTTAATTAAAATTGCAGCTCCGACGGGTGTCCTGTAAAATTCTCTAGAATATTTTGCTCATGAGGCTGCAATCATTAAACCTGAAGCTGTCAGTCAGTCCTTCATTCAGTCAGTTAGTCAGTCAGGCTTTCTATCCCTCAAGTGTTGTTTCAATACACACGCTCTAATGTCCTGCATTTAAATTTAGTCCTGGCGCTTGTGTGTCTGTGTGTGTGTTTGTGTGGGTGGAGTGTCGCTGAGCTTTTTAATTTTAATGAGATCTCAGTGACAGTGCTGCCAAGTTGCTGGAATAACTACACAGACTACGTGACTCTGTCGGCCTGGTCCATAGCAAACTCTGTTAACAGTCAACGCCTTGCCACTAATTGAGGCTAAAATTGTTTTGCGCTGACTTGAAAAAGACCAGACATTTTCTAATTACAATTTATGTACACACAAACTTGATAATATGTATATATATAAGTATATATATGTATACATACAAACAGATTTATTACTTGAAAGCTCGCTGAAAAAGAACAATGGACTGCATAGAGCGGCCTGTGTCTATTTAGAACTTGTTTAGGCGCAAAAAAATCGATTTAATTTTTAACGATTTCACAAACCAAATTACGATGTAGTTTGTCTTATAAAAAATCACCTCTTTAAAAAAAAACAGCCAAAAAACAAATCCAAACATTTTAATTGTATTCGTTTTGAAACCGAAAGTTTGGTGCTCTCAATTTCACCAAAGCGAATTTTTTATGTGGTTTGAAATGGAATGTCTTTTTGCAAGAGTTTTAAAACTAATCGTCAACACAGTTTTAAAAAAGTACACAATTTTGTTGATATTATTTTGAGAACTTTTGATATTCTTAGATTATGTTTATGTCAACTTAAGTAAATATCTATTAAAGAAAATGATTTGCTAATTATGTATATTATTTCTGATTCAACCGAAAAAATAGATTGCACAGCCGATATGGATTTTTTCCATGTATATATGCATATAGCACACAGGATCTTATGACGATAAGTTCGACATGGTTTCTGCGTTACACAACGTAAATTTCCCATGTATAATAAATAGCTGTCATGTTTAATTAAAAAATGTTAATTTTCGGCAAAACAAATCTTTTTTCGTAGCACGCAAAACCGAAGCTGAATAAAATTGTTCGGTCATGTTTTTTTGCTTTCCAGATCACGACATAAATACTCAGTCGTCGGTCTAAAAAAAGTAATTATTCAAATCAATTCTATGAGATAGGATGGCAAGTAAAATGGTACAGTAACCATGAGTTGTTCGGATTCTTAAAAGATCAAAATTTTTAGTTTTTAATTGATTTCATACATCCGCCTACTTATCCAAAAGGTTAAGAGCTGTACCAAAAACCCTTGGAATTGCCTTATACACCAATGGGTAAGCCTCTTTTTATTTTATTTTCATCAAGATTGTAACAATCCCAATATCACCATTTTTGGTTTGATTTTTTTTTAGGTTTCAAATTATATTATGCTATAAATCCTAATGGCCAGTACGCAGTCTCGTAAAATGCCCGGATAGAAAAAACTCCAGAGTTTGTGATCAAACAGTGCTGCCCATATCAGGGCAATTGACATGTAGGTGGCGTAATTTGCAAAAGATATCACCAGCTAAGACTTAACACCATTATGAAGAGAGGGTGAAAGTAGATCGGCCACACCCTACGTAAGGTAGACGATTACATAGCGAAAATGGCCTTCCAATAAAAGCCGCAGATACCTGACAACCTGAAAACCTCTGCGCACACGAATCAGGACAGGACAGATGATCATGTTGTGTAGTAAACTTTTTAGGCTCCACTCATTTTTCTACGCTGCTTCTGTTTCGTTCCAAAAAAATTTTTTTCGATTCACCGTTGTAACACTCCTTTCCCGGGTCCTCTGCTTCCCCTTTTACGTTTCTTTGTAACACTTTTTGCTCGCCTTAACAAAATCTTCAGGGTACTCCCTTTGAAAGTCACAATGCCCTCTAAAAAGTTCTACTTAACAAATTTTTTTAATTATGGCCATTATTGTCCACTTTTTTGCAAAATTGTTGGAAAAAAAAGCGCCAAGACTAAGAAAAGCTAAAAAAAAAACGGAGTATGCGATAAACTTATATTTACTACGCAGAGTTGAATATGGAAGATTTTGTAGAAATTTAGAAATTTTGAAGTGAATTACTATTGCAATTCAATTATTTACAAATATTTGTATTCACGGAAAATTGTCAGTTCTAAACCATGGTACAGAATCCGGTAACGCTTACGAAAAATTTCCACATGTCCTGAGATTTTTTCAAGACATTGTTTGCGTTGTTGAAAAAAAAGTATAAAAAAAAAAGTGTGGTTATATTAAATTTTCCTTTAAAAATGGTGTGACAATATTGGAATTATTACAAAAATGTTTCGGCAATGATACTCTGGAGAATCCTGTAATTTGTCAATGGCACGAGCTATTCAGGAGTCCTCTAACGATGATAAACGCAGTGGCAACTCATCGACATCGAAAGCTGACGAAATCATCCACACAATCAAAAAATTGATCGCACAGAAGACATGATTTCCAAGACCATTAGGGTAAAAGTGGAATGAATACCATCCAAGTACCACCGAATTTAATTGATTTTTCTCCCTGCGAGTTTTTCCTATTTGGTCGAATCAAAAGCCCGCTCCGTGAACTACGGAACAGTACCCGGGACGGAGTCATGGAAGAATCGAATATGGTTCTGATGGCCATACTGCAAACCGACTATGTATTAAAAATGTTTCGAAGATTGGTCGATGTTGTCGATAGGGTCAATGGGGAATACTTTAAAGAGACCAATATCGATTTTGACATATAATCCTGTATTTTTGATTATCTGAATAAATTCTGGAATGCTTTTGATCAAGGTGGTATCAAAATAAGTGGCTGAACATTAAGAAAACGAGCTGAGGTATTTGCTGGCGCCATCTACATTTCAATTGGATTAAAATAGGCAGCACTGCAGCTAGGTAGGTAGGTAGGGTTAAAGGCGGCAGTAGGGAATTAGTGTCCCAACTCCCTTAGGTCAAGAACAGACCCTTTATGGTACCGATAATGGGAGTAACTGACAAAGATATAGAATAGACAGAAAAAATTAGGGAAATATGAAAAGTGCAGGACCGTGCTTAACGTGGAATTCGAACCCACAACCTCTGGTATGATAGTCGAGTGCACTGTCGCTAGGCTATCAAGGCCGCTCTGGAACTAGGTAACAAAAAGTAAAATTCTTAACGCTAAGAATTTTAAAAGCCTCAATTTTTCAAATCAATTCAATTTATTGCACAGTATTTATATTTATCGGGGAATATTTAAAAAATTATTACAATTGAAATTATGTGGAACATATCTTGACAATTCGATTTGATTTCGCTTCATATTCGATTTTGATATTCGTTTTCTAAAAATTCATTTTCATGAAATTGGGGGCGTCAAACATTTTGTATTGAAACTAATTCCCATCTTTTGCGCTATCCGGAGTACGACCATATTTTTTTCTTCTTTAAAATAAAAAAAAGGACATTAAAAATCCTGACTGCGGAAGAAATATTACTATTATTACCCAGAATTCAAATCAATCCCTTCCCGATTAGGCTTATGCACAGTGTAAACACAGCGCATATTACTTTCCTAAAAGCAAAACCGTCTCCAACTCGTTGTCACCCAAAATAATCCGCTTTCAGTTGCAATCGACTTTAGGCCTTCGCAACAGAAACCATTTTTTGAGTAGTCTCTGAATGTCCTGGGGGCCAAATTCGTGCTTTGTTGTTTTTGTTGTTGTAACCTTCACCTGCAAAATGCAAGCAAGACGCTTTTTGTCAACGCAAAATGTCAACGCCGTTGGCTTAGTTTGGTTTTCAAAGCATCATTGTTGCATAAAAAACAAACTAAAAAATCCTGAAAAAAAACTCAAAAAATGAAATGCGATGCCAGTTGCAAGTAAAAATGCATTGAAAAAAAGGAAATAAAAACAAAACAACAAAAAAACATTGAGATAACGTAAAAAAATAGTTTTCATTTGCGCCATTTCTGTCATTTTTCGTTGAGCTGAGCTCAGTTCTGTTAGTTGCTGTTGTTGTTGCTGTTGGAGCGCTGTGTACTTTGCAACGGAAACGGAAACGCAACGCCATTGTCCTCGCACTGCCGCCATGGCTGCCCAGCTGCCCACTCCACATCCCTTTTGCCCCACAACTCGACTCTTGCCTGTTATTGTCATTGGAGCAAAACATTTCCGTTGACATGAATTTCGCTTTAGCGCTTGCTGCGTTTTGTTACGCTTTTTCATCATCATTCCACTTGGACTTCCTTTGGTTTTACTTAATTTTTTTTTTGCTACTTTTGATGGGGTTGGGGTTGGTTCGGGGGGGTATTAAACTTCAGCTACGTTTTTGTATTTTTGCATGCCAGCAGTTGTAATTAAAACGGATTTGTTTACACAGTGGAACAATACGCAAGGACTTGGTCAGTAAGAGCTGGGGAATTATTATCATTATTTTTTTTCTTTCTTGGTCTACCATAGACAGTTGACGCCTTAATTGCAGAATCGGAGCAATTATGGCATTATTATAACCAACTATCAAAGGATTTTTGGCATTAAATTGGTCTGAAAATTAAAACCAGGTCTGGCAGTTTGAGGAACGTCTTGTCAGGTTTGGAATGAGATGTCGAGTAGGTGGCTTAGACTTAGGACTATCATCTTTATCATCAATTCCTTTATCTCCGGTTGGAGCATAGGGCCTCAATAAAGCACTTCCACCTGGTTCGGTTTTTGGCTAGCAATTTAAGCTCGTTCCATGATTTTCCGCATTCATCGACCTCTTTTTGTAGCCAGCCCCTCCATGTTGTCTAAGGGCGGCCCCTTTTGCGGCTTCCTTGGGGAGTCCAATCAAGAGATTGACGGCAAACTTCGTTCGCATCCTTCCGCAGTGTGTGCCCTATCCATCTCCTTTTCCTTAGCTTGATTAGGACTATAAAATGTTCTTAATGATATCTGCTGAAAATGGTTTCGATAATATCTGCTGACCTCTCCAGATCTCTGCAGAAAGCTATCGAATCGATACAACGGCAATCCAGTTCCCTAGTTCCCTTTTATTCCAGATCTAGCTTACCACTCAGCTTGAAATTATTTAACACATCTCAAAATCGGATACAATTTCCTTAAAAATTATAATAATCAAATTAAAATAACATTAACCCACATTCAATTATCAAATCAAAGTGCAACCTGCAACTGCAACTGGATCCCAAATCATGCCAAGCCTTTTAGCTTGATTGAAATGCAAAGAAAAAATGGAATCCAAATCCAATTTGTTCGAATTCGTATTGGCATGACCAAATGTAACAAATCAATCAGAAACAGCTGCTTCTTTTTTTTCCAAGGGTGTTTTCTACTATGTATCAGTATGTACCTACCTATGTATCCTGTACATACTAACATAGCTGTTACCTCTGTCCATTCAAATAGAACACGTAATGTATCAAATGTAACAATCTGTTTTGTGGTTTATTCATCTACATTCAATTTGAGCAATGGCCAATGCATAGAATTCATGGGGAAAACTCGGATAAATTAGATTGGACACTATAACACAGGAATACAAACCGTCAAAGAATTTCTTGAAAGTTTAGTAAATAAGAGCTGAGCTGGCAGAGCTAATGTCCTTTTTTCACATGAGTCTTGATTTATCCATTTGAATGTGATTAGTTGCATGGTGGACAGAGGAGCAGAAATGGTTGTACTTCATTTTTAGAAAGTAAAAGGAACATGGCCTCAAAATTTAAATGTAAAATGTATGAAAATATCAAAAATATAACTAATTTTTAAAGGGACTATAAAAATTTCATTTGTATGAAACTGAAAAATAAGTATCGTTTTCTTCAAATTTGGTCGTAATACAGGGTGAGTATTTTTATCGATATGAAAACATTTAATAACTTTGACGTTTCTCACCCAATTTACATAAGTGAACATGCTCTTGAGAATACTAATCGCTTAAAACCAAAAGAACTCGCTAATGTAGTCATGCTACGTAAATTGAGGATAGTCTCTATTTTTTTAAAGCGAATTTTATGATCCACAATCATTTACAAACAAAACTTCCGCACATGGGCAATGAAGGCGGAATGGTGTCTCATCATCAAAAAAAGATCATTTCAACATATTTTTTAAGAGGAGGTCTTTAGGAATTTATATCGGCCAGCCCACAAGTGTGTGAAAATGGACTGGATGCATACTAGTTGTAACATAACTACGTATCACACATCTGACTGAAAAAGTGAACAATGAAGCTTCTGCAAAGAAACCACAGACCGTTGCTCTCAAGTTTTGACACCTCCAGACATCTTTATATGGGACCTAAATCATTTAGTATTGCGTCAAAAAAAAAACATATTTTATTTTGGCCAATAAAGGCACCTATTTTGCCTTTATTGATGGATATTGTGTATAAAGACTACTCCAATAAAAAATAAAAATTATGATAGGCAAAATTACATAAAAACTATTTAATAAAAAGTTTTAAAGCTAGTTAATAATCGTCTACCGAGATAAAATACGAAGCACCTATATATTACTAAAATAATATTGTGTAGCTATTTTTGAGAACCTAAAGTAACATCATATAGTAATATCGGCCAAAATAAGTGATGCGGGTCACTTTTTTCTACTTCTTCTATTTCAATGATTCTTACATATGTGAAGAAGCTACTAGTAATCATATAAAGTGTAATTGCTAAGTTTCTATTGTTTATTTCATAATCGATAACTGAATATTGTATTTTTCATTTTAAGAGTTTTCATAGAAATGCCGTAATTTCAACTATCTTGCATAATCATTTTCTCCCTTGCCAACCTCAACGTCAACCTTGCATCCATAAGATAAAAGAAAAGTCTTATTTTTCTTAAATCAAAAACATTTAATCATTTTTCCGCTTTCAGAAAATAAATAAATATCGAAGTGGAAAATTTTATTCGCTGCCCATATTGCCTACCCTGAAAGAAGTCTTTTCTGGATTTCTCAAAGATTTATCAAAATTAACTATTTTTTTTAATATAGAGTTATAGAAGTTCATTTTTCAATTACTTTTTATATTGGGCGAAGCGAGTAGAAGGTTTAACCGCTAGTTCGATTTAGAAAAAATATTTTTTAAGTACCTATTAACATGAAAAATGTAAATAAAAATTAAAGTTTCGATATCTTTATAAATAGACGATACTTAGAGAATGGGGCTCTATAATATATTGAACCCTAAAAAACCTTGAGTATGCCAAATTTGGTTACGATATCTTCATAAGCAAGCTCTTACCAACACTGAGATTTTTAGTTTAAACACACAATCAGGCAGACTGACGGATATAGGTACGGTTTTTATAGTTACCCAGATCATACTTTCATTTTGAGTGGTCTCTAACGACTCCATACATACATTTTAGTCTTTTGCTTTTCATATGCCTATTGCACCATAAGGAATTGGCTAAAAAAATCTTTCGATATAAGTGAAATAGAAGAATTCAGGCATTTGCAACAGGATGAACAAAATTCCGACAATCTCTTAAAAAATTATTTTTGTATCTTAATCTTACCTTAATCTGACGCAGTTTGCATATAAAAATCTTGTAGTAAACGAATTTTAATGAAATAAATAAATTTTATTTTTTAATTTACAATCTTTTCTTAGATGGTAAGAAAAATATTTTCTTAAAGTACTTTTAAAACTCCAGTTTACAAAAATCAAAATAATTCCAAAAATTAAACCAAGTTGAGAGTTCATATAGAAAGCACAGTCAAAAACTGACGTATAAAAATGTCTAAAATGAACTGGCTTATGAACCATCGCAATCGGCTCACATTCCGATGGAAAAGAGTCATATAAAATGGTAGTTTTTTTAACTTGGAGATACGCCATCCAGATCTGTGGTATGGTAACACGCTCGAATCGGTCACGTATTCAGACATTCCAGAGCAGATAAAGATGTCTAAACTGAACTGGCTCATGAACCATCGCAGTCGTTTCCCACTCCGATGCAAAAGAGCCTTACATAAAATGGTAGTGTCTTCAACCTGGAGATACACCATCCAAATCTGGGCATTGGCAACCGCTTATTCAGACACTCCAGAACAGTGCCTTACACCTTTTTACTGGGTGCGAATGGTATGTAAGGAATTCGTCCTTGCACCCATGACCTCAGACTGGAGACCGTCGACCTAGAGATAAATAGGCTTACAAGCCGCTACAACAAAAGACTAAAAAGACACCGTTATATGTTGGCAAAAGGGCTCCCAAATGAAAATCGTTATAAATGGGCTTAAAAAAGATAGTTTTGAAAATTTATAACGCCGAACTGAAACAAAACGAACGACTGACAGGAAAACGGACCAAATGATGGCCTCCTGATTGACAGAACTCCTTAATAAGTCTAATACATCTCTAGCCAAACAAGCTGGATTGACGACAAAATAAGGAAACTGCAATTCATAAAAAAATATCTCAGAGGCAAAATGGTAAAAACTACCGATTTACAATGGGAGGAACCTCAAAAAGTTTTTTGAAATAATGTCTCTTAGAAAATATTGTAAAAAATATGGTGACCCCTGGTAGACCCTGAGCTAAAAATGCGCTATTTTTCGTAGTTTGTGACATTTTTTTTTTAAATTACAGTACTTAACATCATTTCTCGAAAATGGGACATTGAAATACCCAATTAATTTTTTGTGTTCAATAACAAATTATTATATACTCATAAGAAAATATAGCTATTGCAAAAAATACATAGTTATCAGCTAATCATATAAACATACAATTGCTTACCAAACAAATTCCTTCTTTTCTAATACTCTATTCCACGTAGCAACATTTAATTTCTTCCAACTTACGAATATAAGAAAACTATTTTTCGAGTGCTCTGCACAAAGCCATGATATGATCGAAGTCCGGTTTGGTGGGGGTAGCTGCAGCAATTGCATTTGCATAAATTGTTTGGCGTTCCGAGCATGGAAGATGCAAATTCAATTTGGATTTTATACAGAACCCATTTCTTTCATACTCTTGCACTCTCTCGCTCTGGGCGTCTCTTTATGGCTCTTGCAGGCCACTTTTTTTTTGCTGTCTCTCTTTTGTGGCATTCAGCTATTGTCATGTTGCAAGTTGCCTTCGAGGCATGACCAAAATGAAATTAAGCCGAAACGGGCCTCCTACGACCAGACCACTATAAACAATGCTGAGATTGTAACTTAGTTCAAGCTGTCGCAGCCATTTTTTCCCATGCACTTGGCCCGGAACCTTGCCACTTGGTGCTGCGCCTAGAAAATATGACAGTTTTTATGACCAAAGCAATTTTAAGCATTAAGTAAGCATTTTTTGTTGCAACAAGCAAAGGCAAAAAAAAAAGTCACATGAAATGTCTAACGAAATTTAAAGTGCCAGCAGTTTTATATGGCTGCACATAACTAGGAATATATGGTATATAGTATAAGGTATATATATGCTGCAGTTGGGAACTGTGAAGTTTTGCATGTGGCTCACAGGAAGCTATTGCCAGAGCACACAGGAAACAAAAAGCAAAATGTGATAAGCGTTCTTGACCGAAAAATAAAAACAAAATGGAGTTAGCTAGAGTTTGTAACAAGATGTTGAATGTGAGATGCTCTAACTCAAGGGAATTATGAGTTATAGTTTTTAAAATCTTAAAATTATTTTTAAAACAAGATATTTAAATCGGTTAAAAGACAAATGCATCGAAAATGACGTTTTCCAGACTTCCGTACTTACTGAAAAAGTTCCCAAGCTTTTTAAACTGCTACCCAAAGCTTAGTTTACTCTAACCCAAATTTGTAGAGCATAAAAAGAATTTGAAAGCTTAACAAAAACTGAGCAAACTGAACAAGTGCATAGAGGAAATGGCTGCCGAGTGTATCTGTATGTATGTGATTCCTTGTTTATAGGTGAGTACAAACAAGTCTTCCATTTTTTTCACTTCCTTTGGCTTCTCTGCTGACTTTTTGGCTTTTGTTCTCTCTCTCTCTGCTGCCTTATTGACGAGCCAAAGCAATTAAAGAAACGATAAAGCAAGTATGCGAAAGCGATAACTAAGCAAAAAGTGAAAAGTGAAAAAAATGAAGCATACTTTTAAGTGCGCTCTCTCACACACACTTAGCAGGAACAAAAGGAAATGAAACATTTTTGTTTGGCAAATATTTGGGAAATGAATTGTAAATGAAAATTTCACAATGCCTTTAAAGTTTTCGAGACACTCCAAAAGAGAGGCCATAAATTTTCAAGCTGCAAAAATTTTAATGCCAGGCGTTGCCAAGCGTTGAAAAGCAGCTGAAAAGTTTTGTTGTTTAAGAAAACAAAATAATATCGATTATTAGCACGCGCAAGGTGCACGCGGGCATTGAGCTCACACTTTTTGCTAACTCAACGCGCAAACACAAAAAGCACATAAAATACAACTACAACAACAACAGAAGCAATAGCAAAAGCAACAACAACAATGGCAAACAGTTTTTTGTCAGCGGCAGTGGCGTCGACAGGGGGATCCTCTTTAAGTCCTTCAACCCCGGGTGGGGCATAGGGCGGAGGATGGAACCGTCTGCAGAAGTGCATATAAATGCGGAAAATTTGTGATCGCCATTCACTTGGGAGTGGCCAGAAATGATTCTTTTGCTGAATGTTTCAAGCAGCTACCAAAACTCCCGACTCTCGAGTTAAGTATCCTCTGGGTAACCCCCTGAACCACCGTTCTAGGGGCTAGCTAATTGTGAGAAGGCGAGTCATGGCACGCGAGGACTAAACAACGGCGGAGGTTTAACGACCGACCGTATTCTCATGTAGTAGCTCTCATGTAGTCTGTTCCCCATGATGGGGCGGCTAGAAAAGACGTCTGTTTTCCCTCAGACAAAAAGTACTCAAAGAGTATGTGTTCGACCTTCCAACAGACACAGGTCTAGCACGAGCTTATGTGGTTATTACCCATATCTTAGAAAACACCAACCTAGCGAAACAAAAAATGTTACCTACATGAAATAGGACAACGAACGGAATAGATTCCCCAAGGGGTAACCATATATTGGCTAATCCCCCAACTGCCGAAATGACAGTAGTAACCCGCACATCGGATTTGGGGGTGCGGCATCTTTCATGTGCCAGCGGCAACCGTGACGCTACAGGGTGCGCCATTTGAATGTGGTCGATGGAAATATTGAAGCAGACACCGGCCCAAACAGTCACTTTCTGATCATGCAGTGGAGTTTGATGGATAATATGAGGATTTTCTTTCCCCCAAATGCGACAGTTTTGTTTATTTACAGTGCCAGATAGCGTGAAATGGGCCTCATCAGTCATTAAAATTCGCTCCCAAAAATCGGGCAATTACATTTAATGAACATTGTCACTATTTCCGCGCGTTTTTTGGGCGTGAATCGATTTATGGTTAAAATTGTAATGCAATAACCTTTCCAAAATGTGTTTGACGACGTCAATCGGTTGAAATCTGTCAAAGTTATTCAATATTTCCATCAACCACATTCAAATGGCGCACCCTGTACAATAAACGAATCGACAGGGGATAAGACCCCTAAATTCAAGTAGTTGTGGGACAAGTCGTGTGGGTTATATGACAGTCAGTTCGTGGCGACAGAATCAGCCTGACAATATGTTAGTTGTATTCAGAGCGAACACCTTTTTCACAACCTCAAAATCCCATGCGTTTCGCTCAGATGTGCTCAGTGGAAAAAGAGTATAAATCATGTGGGTCAGTCTGTGTCGAAATACCTTTTTAGTTTCAATCATTTTTTTTGGATTATGGAACTTATTTTTTCTTCTTCTTTAATTTAAATTTATCTTGCTCAAAATTACTTTTATAATAAATAATTTGTACCACTAACCGCTTACTTTTCCTTTAATGATACTACTGTCATACTAACATTTCATAGTCAGTATTGAAAAATGGAACGGAATGGAATGCAGCACACATAAAATTATTCGATAAGAAGCAGCATTGGAACAGAATGGAATGTATCATAAATATTTTTTTATCTAAGTTGCTATGTTTCACGTCCAACTAACATTTTTAAAGACACACTATTGAAAAATAGAACAGAATGGAATGGAACAACCATATTTTTGGCATGTTTCCAGTTGTTGAGAGAAAATTAGATGCAAAGAACCCCATTTAAAGGAAACGAGCTGACGATTTACTCTATACTGATGATTTGAAGATGAATGACGAAGCTTTCATTCCGCCTCCCCGACTGGTGTAGCGTTTTTCAAGCGGAGATATACGCAGTCTGGCAAGCGGCTAGGCTTATTGGCACCTTGGACGGAAGCCCGAGTGTCCGGTTGTCGCATCTTCCGAGCATTCTGGCCGAGATATGATCCAAAGCGAACATCTGTATTCCTCCGCTTCCATATAAAACAGGAATAGGATGGTGGTAGGCATTGTAACGGGGGCATTGCATCATATGCAATATGACGCAGATGCGGAGCTGAGGAAGAGACATAAGGTATCCAACACCTGCTTTGCGACTGCCAGGCGTTATCTTAGAAGACGACCCCAGTTTCCGGGTAAGCCTTTCTTTGAGAATCTAGGTAGTCTAGCCTATGTGCCCATCGCGAATCTGCGCTGCTTTCGTCGAACCCTCAAATGCTCTGCAACATGATGGTACTTACGCGATTAGGGATGTCCTACAGTTTATTGATCCTACTCCACATTCCCTCCCATCATTCAATTCATTTCCATTCCTTCTTTTAATTAGGCAACACAATAGACATCATGATCTCTGGGTGATCTCAGTCACTATCTGAGCTGCCTATACAACCTAAACTAAACTTCCATTTGTATAAAATTTTTTTGATTACCTTATTTCGAAACATTTTTTTCAAAAATTAACTCAGAGTATTCCCCCAGTACTGAGAGCATTCGGCGGGCTCATACCCCCAACATCATTTTAAAAAACATCCTAAAAAAATCTATCGGAAGATTCGAAGCAATCAAAATTTGTAAACTCGCCTGGTTTTAGTAATATTATAAACTCACTGAAACTCAATTCTTACCAGCAGCATACCAAGAACCAGCTGGCAGCAATCTTCTCAAGCATATTTAAAGACGCTTCATAGATTAGGCCAGGAATCATCTGGCTAAGCTCACCGGCTCATATTTCTCGCGACATTGCTAAACTCTCACTATAATCCATAAATATTCAATCCGCTGAGAAAACTGAGAATCTTGTACTAAGCCCCCTTCCGGGCATATGACTATCTACGTCACTGCTGCTGCTGTCAGAGCCACAGCAGGCAACCAAGCAGACAAACAAACAAACAACAAAGCGCCACGGCAACGGAAAAACTGGCAACAGGCAACGACCAACGAGGCGATGCCAACAATTTCGTTAGCCCAATTAAAGCAATTTTGCCACCTCAACTATTGGTGGCAGAGAGCCCTCAAAAGTCGTGAGCGGCTGAGGCTGCTCAAAGTTTCCAAACTTGTAGACACAACGCAGAAAAAGTTTTTTTGCGGCAAGAAAAAAAAACAGAAAATCAACCTTTTTCGGCTTTAAATTATTTGCGCATAATGAGTGCAAGTTTAAAGTTAAATCCTTTGGGAGCAGCTCCTAACTCCTCTCCAGCTGGGCTCATAATCATTTTGCATTTTATTAAGATTATTAACATTGCTGCAAGAAAGCTCATTAGCTATGCCAAATGTTAAAATTGTAAGCTTTTGTTATTATTGACAATCTTGGCCAAGTTGCTTGTGTTAGTTTATGGTGGGATTAACAACGCCATGGCAACCCATAAGCGGCTTAGCATTTGGATGGAAATACCCGAGGACTATGCAGAACAAGTCTAATAAAAAAACAAAACAACATGAAACAAAGGCGGAGCAGATAGCAAACGTTGTGGGACTTAAAATTAATGCGCTAATGGGTGGAACTGGGTGGAAATGGAAATGTTGGTTCCCCATGAGCCATGTAGACTTAGATGTTAGATGTTGGCTGTAGATGCGCGTAAATGAATGCCAATTGTTGACACTTTACGTTAGACGTTTGTTTTTTCCGGTTTTCGCCAGGTTCGTTAGCTCATCGTTGCTTATGCATGTTCAATTTCTGTGGGGAAATACTCTGAGAATGGGGTATAGTAACTATATGGTGGCATATGTAGAGGGCAATATGCAAAAACAGGAATGAGAGGAAAAACTTTTTGATGGAAAGGAAAAGGAAGTTTCTGAGTTGTCATCTGTGCCAAGTAAAGACATAAAAATAAAAATAAAGTTCAATTTTCGTTGAGTTCTCCCTATATCGTATAAATATATCAATATTTATGTAGGTATATTTTTTCAGCAGTGTATCCAAAGACCTACGCATTCCCCACTTCAGAGAATACTGCATGTATTACTAAGCTTTCTACTCGCCAATTGGACTAAGATTAGAATAGATTAACAGGTGACTCACGCGGATGGCGTCTTTCAGGAATTTGAAACTCGAGATTTTCGTAATCAGTAATCCACCTTAGAGGTAATGTATCTAATGTGCCAAAGAACATGCGGATTATCCATGAGCAGGTGCGTATCCAAGATTTGGGGATAATTGGGTTCTTAACTTCGAACCGAAAACCCACCGCCATCAATTTCTGGAGACTTGGGTTTCTTTATCTCGATAGCACCGTGCACCTGTACTATATTTTAGAACTAGAAATTCATTTATATTTCTGCTCATTCAGTCTCCCAAATGTAACTATCTTTTGATAGTGTTCCAACAAGAATTACCTCAGAGCCCTGGTTATGGTCTTTAACCCTGTTAATTCACACCTTTATCTATGATCAGGAGCTACGCAAAACTCAGTCCGTTTATTTGAAGCCACTCGACAGCTCCTGCTATGAATTATAAGGGAATACTCTTAAATTTAGTGGTTGGGACACCTCTTTGCAGCATCCCTGATTAATGACAAAGAAGATAAATAACCGGAAAAAAGTTATGCGTCTTAAAGAGATTGTAGATTGGCAAATATTTTCAAAGAATAGAGTACATAGGGTACGGAGACGCTGGAGGTCACTTATCCAAATAATTGCAAACAAATACAATGGAAGTCTAGGAATGAACTTTACGGAACGATACGTAATCGGGTTAAGGTAAAGGCTTAAGTAGATAACCTATTCTATCAGAACCAAGAAGTTAGAAGATGAGGACTAAAAAAAAAAAAGGGGATGTTGGGGACTCTCCAGGGCCAAGAGTTTCCCACGGGCCCGTTCATCCTTCATAACAAAACACTATGATTCAAGCTGAAGATGTAATGGAGGGGGCAGTCCCCCCGTGCTCGGATTTTCTCTCAATGGCACTGCTAGTAATGCATAGGAAAAATCATGAAACTTGAAAGATTTAACACTAGGAATTCATATCAGGAACTGTCGAGAGGCTGCAGAGCACATCTTCCAATAATCGGATTGAGCTTTGCGTAGCCCCTGATCGTAGGTAAAAGTATGAACTAACAGAGTTAAGGTAATGACTTGGCAGGGTGCTCTGTTTTATCTGAAACCATAACTAGTGTTATGTGTATATGCACCAATTAGAGTTAGCAGCCCGAGATTAGAAAAAATTGAAATGCAGTTCGAAGATTTTTCTTAAACAAGCGTATTGTCTTAGAATTAGGTACACGACAAGTTGCTATAGAGATGATCAAGAAGATCATGATGTTGATGATGATAAACTATGTTTTTCAATTCGATAAAAGATGACCGTTCAAGTAAGCCGCTAAAAAGACTGAAAAGCTAGCTCCAGAATAATATAGCTCCTATGTAGACGGCTCTCAATTGAAGTTGCTAAAAGCTCCATTTTTTTCGGAACAAGGCTAAGTAGTGCTCGAAAACTATAAAATAGTACCAACTATCGTAATATTTTTCTTTTTCACAAAGGTACTTACCAGAAGTCTAGCATTGTCCAGATATTCAAGCGGCGCCGCAACCTGCAAATGAGAAAAAATCTATTAGATGCATTTGATATAATGTTTAAGAAAGTAAAAGAAAGAGGATACTCCGTTGATGGCAGAAAACTTATCCGAACCTTTTGGTACAACGCAAGACTTCCCATCTGGAAATTATGAAGCAATTTTTTTTTCTGTTACCTGCCTATAGATAACATAGATATAGATCATAACAAGAGGCATATTATTAAAGACAAAACCGGCTTTTGATAAGTGATACAACAAGGTGAAATTGGCTTTTAGATTCTGATTGGATAATACACCTCTGATATGGGATAGAAAATCTTCAACCAAGTGAGTACTTTAGTTCCTTTTAAACCTGTACGTAACAGTCTGAAAAGCTTCCGAAAAACAATTAACTTCTCAAGGTTCGAAAAAAAATTAAGAAAACTGTTTTGCCATTTTTGAAAATATTAAATTTTTTTGAACTGCCCTAATGTATTCCCAAACTCCAAATTTGGCATGAGTTAAGAGTATTTAAGTGGGGAATTTATATTAATTGAAAATATGTATCTCAGCGATATCTTCCAGTCACTGTAGCAAATAATTGTGATTTTCCAGAAGGCTCCAAACAACAACAAAAAAGTCCGAAAAATATTATAATTTGTAAGTAAGAGATCACTGTTGTTACTGCAGCTGGTCATGTTAGAAAAAAATTTCGAACTGCTGCGTACGAAATAGCTCGGAAAAAAAAGAAAATGACGAAGTGGAAGATTTGGATTTCTCGAGAGTACATGGTAGAGGATCTACAAACTACCTCATGAGCCGTTTGCATAGGGGTCTAGGGAGAATCTTACTTCTTACTGTGAGCCCGGCAGATGTTGTCCTGCCCAAACTTTTTGAATACTCTTAAAGTGTATAAACATCGTAAGATTCTCTAGTCAGCTTATCTAGACAATCATAAGATTTTCCGATTAGTTGACTTTCATGACTCTTTAAAGAGCCGTATGGACGAACTTAAGTATTCTTAAGAGAGCTCGCATCTCTAATAAGTTCATGCCCCACAGAAACTACATTTCAACCCCTTTGCGACTACGCTTCTGTCTGGACTTAATGTCCAATACCCGGTGCTGAACAATTTTCTACTATGCTATATTCACGATATCCCACGAACCAATACACACAAACACAACACAATAGGCTTAAAATCTCCGTATTGACAACTTCAAACATACGCAAAAATCAGATTTGAAATTTTATTATTGAGGCGTTCATGAGAACACCCGTAACACGTAAAACATAAGTTTCTTTTATATACCTATATAGATTATTGATTCTACAAATTAAGTCAATGATCTCGTGTTATCTTTCAATAGCCTTTATCTCCCATCTGACTGTCAGCTGTAAAATTGAGACATTTTAGAGTATTCAAGACTCAACGAGTCCAAGCGACCATTTTGTTTTTTTGCTCACTTTTATTATTGTCTGAATTGTGGATTTATTGTTTACACGCAATCAGCTGTATAATGAAAGACAAAGACAACGTGAAAGGGGGAAAGCAGATAGATAAGTGGTAAAAGAAATTTTACCTGCCAGCCATAAATTTTGCTTGGCCAAAACGTGCTGAGGATTGCATTTATAAATATGGCATGCTAATGATTTATTTGAATGCGCTGACAAGACAAATGGCCAAGTAATTGAATTAAGCCAAAGTAGCAAGGACACCAACCAGTTATCAAATTGTTTATGTAAATTGGCCAAGTCGAATAACAACTTTGATTACAAAATCAATACCGTGAAAATGCAGCTGAAGAAACAGCTAAAGAAGATTTCCAGCGAGAAATGGCTTAAATAGCAGTCAAAAGTCAATGGAGCACAATGGTAGCGATGACACGGACAAGGCAACAATTGAAGATGCAAGTTTAGAGTTCAGCCACAATGACAACATTAGTGAGCCGGAGTCCTAATGCCAGGCAGCAAGGTACACTGTGAGAAAAAAGGGTATAATTATGATCAAATTGAACACTTATAGGCGTAAAAATTAATTTTTGGAGTACAGTCCTAAGTAGGAATGGGGTCTCGGTGGTGCAATAATTGACGTGATGCACTTCCATCCCATAGGTTCCTAATTCTAAGCCGCGAACCCTCCGCCGTCAAAGCCTCCCTTGACAAAACCAACCTCGACCCCGCTATTCCAACGGAATGTCTCGAAAAAGCTCAATGCGATCATCATGAACACAAAACTTTATTAAAACCTCTATAAAAAAAGGCTTTTGACACTAAGCTCCCAATAGGATATACATAGGTGGAGGAATTTTCCTTAAGTTAAACGTGAAATTGTCATTTTGGAATAAAATCATTCTATGTAGGAATAGGTCTGATATCAAGTCACTTCGACGAACTTTACTTAAGTTTAGGAATTGGTCAAAAAATGTTTCTTATTAAATTTATTTTTTCAAACAAATTTACAGAAAATAAGTATTAAAATAAAAAAAAAATTTTGTCCATAGTTCCATTTGGGTGCCATCATCGCTTTTACTTATAGGCAAAAAAATGAGTGGGAACTGCTTGAACTGCTTGGGTACAGGGAAGTAGGTATGTATATGTAAATTATAGTCAGGATGTCGCAGAATAAGATGGAAGCTAACTTTAGTTGGCCTGCAAAGTAGGTAGACGGCGAGGACCCTTATTTTAGTCTTAAATCAAAGAAAAACATTAAGCAAATTTGAATGCGAGAAAAATTTTCAAAGAGTTAAGTCCCTGAACGACTTATTTAGCTAAAATTTCGGTACAGCCATTTTATTGTAACATTTCCAGAATTTTCAGGTTTTTCTAAGGTTACTTTACAAATAAACACATTTTTTCTCTACATGTACTAAGTGACTTGCTGTGCCAGCGGAAACGGAAATGCCTGGCGACAAAGCAAGTAAGTGATAGAGAACGATAGAGAGAGAGAACTCTCGCTTAAAAGAGTGCCGACGAAAACGAGTCTATTTTGATGGCAAATAGAATCATGAGTATTATTTGTGCAAAATTACCTTTAACGAGGTGACTAGCTGCCGACTATCCGACTAGATGGCAGTCGTCCTGTTGCATTACCACAATAAACTGTGGCCATTGCCGCAGGCGCAGCCATGCCGCAGCGTCAGCAGAAGGCGTCGAGTGCAACGCCAAGTTGGCTACAAGATTGCACTTGACTCGAATGCCAATTACGACGTTGCAACTTGCCACTTGCAACAAAGATGTCAGCTGCATGCAACGTCGTATGCTGCTGGTAGCATTGAATGCCTCTGGCAACTTGCTGGCCTGGATCGTAGCCTTACTTGGTCCCAGCCTAGTTTGGTGACCTCGTCACGATGCCCTAAGTGCAATTGGCACAAAGTGGATTAAATATGAATAAAAGATATTTACCAAATTGCATTAGTGTTGGGTGGACGATTTGGAGCGGGGGCGACTCGGGGTTAGGTCTCACATCGTATTACATCAGAACATTAGCATTAACTCAGTGCATTAACTTGCTGAGCAGTTTATTTTATGGCTATGCGGTGGGTAATAAAGATGAACTTAAGATGGATTTTTTATGCTAAGGAATATTGCATTTTGTAGAAGATGATGTGGCAGAAAGCTTAGTTACTTTTTAGAATATCAGAAGAGATGACAAGTTAAAAAAACGTAAAATAAGCTTTGGTTATGCGATAATATTTACATTTGCGAGATTTCAGTTGAGACCAGTAGCGCCACCTATAAGTGTCATTTTTGGGCAAACTTCGTAAAAATGGTTTACATAAAGCATAGCGGCGTAGCCAAGCCTGGTTCAATATAATATATTTTCTGTCTTATAGTTGCAAGCCTAACACCTTCTAGAAGAAATTCTAATTTTTTCCTTTTAGCATTTAAGATTACACACTCTTTGCTTTGAATTCTTGATTTATTTATATATTTGTTCCCTATATGGGTAAGACCACACCAAGTTCCAAAATTGTCCCTATACCAAATTAAGACAAGCTACCTTATATAATATGGGTCAATTCTGCGAAATTTTTCTAAGGAGGAACTAGTGTAAACGGAGATAATATTTTTCATACAAACAGAGGGACAGATTTTTTTTTCCAAAAGGATACCTACAGAGAGGTGGGGCACTGTGACCAAAAGGTCTTTTGTACCATACCCTAAAATTAAAACAAAAGACTTTTCTCTTCCTCATGAATAGAAGTAGGTCTTTTGTTGGTATTGACCTGAGATGGAAGGGACTAATCCAGAGGTTTGACAAGCACTTTTGCTTGTCGAAGCCCCGGAAGGGAGAACCAGTATCTTCTATGTTCTCCTGCGGCCCATTTGTTTATCATGGACCAACAAATACCATAAAACGGCGCAGGAAATGTAGTCAGGGTGGATGCACCCTATCGTGCAAGATCGTCAGCGATCGCGTTACCATCCACTCCCGAGTGTTCAGGCACCCAACATAGCACGACTTTGTTCCGGGCGGACAGGGTTTGGAGGTAGTTATGGGATTCTTTAACCATCCTGGAGGAGATGCTCCAGGATGAGAATGCCCTAATAGCAGTTCGGCTATCTGAAAAAATGCATATGTTTGCGCCCCTAGTTCCCTTGAGAAGAATACTATGGACGCATATCTCTATGGCATGAATCTCCGCTTGAAAGACGCTGGGCCAGATGCCCATTGCGGTAAAGAATCTGGTTTGGGTTCAACGACCCTGCTCAGTTTTGGACCCATCCGTGAACCATTGTTGCCAAAGGGGGCTTCCACAGGGGCTGCCATCATCCCAAGTCTCCCGACTAGGGAGAAGAGATGACCGAATGTATGATCAAGTCTTTCAATAAACGAAAGCAAGCAATATGCAACTTAGTCTTAGATAGTATCGGTGAGAGCGAGGCCTATTCCTTTGTCTCTGGTGTCAAATAGTTATCTGGTCAGCGTGGGCATGCCGAGGAGCTGCTGTTTCTCAGAAAACCGGGACTAGAGTTTAAAAAGGAGTAGTTACATGGTGCACCAAGCGCTATAGCCAAGAGCATGTGTGTTCCCAAGACATGTTCCCATCGTTAATTGTAGAAATGTAGAGGAAACATCATCCAACAACTTAAAACTGGCTAAACAGTACTTAAGAAAGCCATTGCTTGAAAAACTGGGCTGTCTGAAAACATATGTATAAATGAAAGGACCTGGCTCTCCTTAGCGAATCTTCAAATTGGTATAAATACGGAAAGTGCATAGACAGTCTTGGTAACAAACGGCCATGCACCTGCATCCCCTAATCACACATCCTTTTACATAATTATTTGGCTTTAAAATGGGTCAAAAAGACATTGCGTGCTCATTGCAGTCTCCCTTATCGACCTAAGCTAGCTAAGCTTTCTTGCTACCGCTCTGACCGGATGGTGTAACAATGTAAGCGGAAGTCACTTAACCGTCTCTAAGATGGCCCCAGTTCATGTTAAGTGGATTCGGCCTTTAATCATTACATTAGCTATTTTTTATGTTCTGTACTTACAGAGTGAAGGATACCCTAGGATTGTGAAATGCATGTGGGGGACTCCTTCTGCTTCTTGTCCCGGCAGACCAAACGTCATTTATATCAATATACTGAACAAAACCCTGGTTAGAGTTTGAACTCAGTCCGTTTCGTTATACGCTCGTCCATCTATTTATCAGTATGAACAACTATTTCGGAGACCACAAGAGCTAGAGACATAAATCTTTACAAGCAGATGCGCATATTTTCTTATAAGTTGAAGTTTATTGAGTTATGTTAAGGTTTTGCGCTATCCCTCGAGGTAGAATTTTGCAGCAATAATTTTCGTTGGGAAAAAGGGTACAGGGACAATCTAAGCCAAATGAACAAAGTCTCCCTTAAATGAATCCCGGGACACAAAAATATTCCAGGGAACGAAGCAGCTGACAAACTCTCGAAAAATGCTTCAACTAGTGGGGCCTCAAACTTTATTGCGGCATTGAAAGATAAGCTCTTAGAACGCTGCTAAGAGAAGAGAGACAGTCCAGACGAAAAATGGACTGGAAAACGCAACACTATAACCAAAATAAAAAATAAATAATTCCCTGTTTGACCCCTTGGATAGGGGCATAGGGAATCTCTATTAATAACTGTCCGAAGAGAACAGGGACCTATAGCTTACAGCCGAATCCGAACGGCAGTGTCTTTAATTAATAGAGACTTTTATGGCAAATGGCGTCTTTGAGCTAGCGATACCAGTGCAAGGCAAATACAGCAGTGCTACTGCGGGAGACTAAATGGGCTAATGACCGGAGATTGCAGACTCAGGAAACACCTGAGTCCTATTGGTATCGTGAGCTCGAACATATGCAAGTTTTGTGAGATTAAGGAGGTAACCAGAAGAAGGAAATCCTTTCTTGGCGGTCATAAAGTATCGATACATGACATCACCAGACTAGAATCATCTCAAATAATTAAGTTTGTTGCAGATATAGGGCTAGCTGAGGAGCTGTAGAGCTAAAAGGGAGCACAATAGATCCTACAGGTCGCAGTGCAGCATTCCCCACTAATATTATTATTAAGGGTACTACTTGTGCTACTGTCGACTAAATATATTTTATTATGAACATTATTCAATTACCTTTATAAGACAACAGTGTCATAATCGCACGTTTTAATTGAAAACCAAAATCAATTATATAGCTGATTGGAATATAAAGCAAATTTGTAGAATGCAAAAGGAATTTAGCTTCCGGTATAAAAAAAAAGTAATTTGAACTCTACAAATTTTTTTTATAATTTTATTTGCGCTTGTCGCTTTAATTAATAGACGATAAAATTTCATTGGACATGGTTGAGAGAAAAAAATACCAAAAGCACAAAAAAAAACCAAGTTTGCTTTTAATTAAATTTTCAAAAAGAATTCGAAAAGGGAATAAAAACCGACCAATTTAACCAAAGCGAAACCGCAAACGCACACAAACACACTGATACCTACACACACACACACACACACACACACAGCTGCACACACGTAAAGTAACAATGCGTGTGCAGTGGCAAAAACGTATGTTTGTTTATATGTATGAGTTTGAGAGTGAGAATGTGAGCGAGAGCGCGGGTGTATCTGTGTGAGCTTGTAATTAAATTCCATGGCCGCAAGTGTAACAGCGATAATTGTTTCTGTGGCATCCACAATACACACACACAGCCGCCGGTAGCAGCCCCTCCCACCGCCCCCACTCAGCCACACAGAGGCGACTTCGCTGCTCTTTTGGCTGCCTATGTGTCAGAGTGTGGGTGTGGGTGTGTGTGTTTGTGCAACAGGATATGAACGGTAATTCGATTAGAACATGTCTCTGCATGCATATATATGTGTGTGTTGCACGTATGCTGCCATGTTTGTGGCACCAAAAACAAACACTTTTCCACATAACTATTGACTCTAATACAACTCAAGTGAAATTCGTTAAAATCCTATTAGCGCATTTATGAGTTTTGGCCATAAAAAAAAATTTAATTATGAAACGTTACCAACCAAATGCAAAACTCCCAAAATGATATTCGGGGCTTAGACAAATGCAGCGCATATTTCAATTCCACCAGAAGTACTTAGTATATGTGGGCATTAGGGATGTGTTCTGTAGCCAGAGCCGGAATTTGTTTTCAACTGAATTGTAGGTAACCCAATCCGTTAACCTATGAATGCGGCAAAACATTTTATGTTCATAGTTCATGTGGGATTAAAAAGTGATAAAGTGAATTTTTGTTACGCGAACGGGGGTGATGGAGTAAGGTCGGAGGGCCAAGGCGTGATAGTGGAAAGCCTTCTGAAAGGAGCGATTAATTCCTACTCCAGTCGCCTGCGGACAATCAGTCGTCAGTCAGTAAACATCTGTTAAGGAGTGTCGTCGCAATAGAAGATTGAAAAATCCTAAGCAGTTCACCCTCGGAATACTGAAGAGCACGTACGGAGATGCTGCCATGAACCGCTAATACATTACTAGTTCCGGGAGCTGTACGGGAGGTAGCTCGTCAAAGAACTATCAGTGCACTCAGTTGCGCATTAACTACAAGATAGACTGAAAATGAGTGTCACGTAGAGACGGAGTGAAGATTGGATCAATGCACCAGGCCTAGAGCAGACATAAAGTACAAAATATGCTTCTACACTTATCCTATGTGTTGAAATCGTCTGATTGAATAAGATGCCAAATCAACAGTAAGGGGATATGTTTGATAATTACTCTTTCTTTATCTTTCGGCCTTAATTTTATAATGTTCCAAGTTATTTCTTTCAAAAGTGCGCACAGCTTTTTACAATCCTCTAAGCACTGTCTTTTGGTATTGCCGTAAGTCTCTTCCAACGATGCAGTGTTTATATCTCCTCAACTATTAGCAAATCTTCGTCTTATCAGCCCCCATGAGGTTATCTGGTAAACATGGCGGCTGAGTCATGATTATGATTATTATGATTATTATTCTTATTAGAAAAATTAATCAATGAGAAAACCATATGCGGACATAGCGAAAATGGTAATGGAGTAGAATCCACCAGGTAAACGAAAAAGTAGCCGGCCAAAAAAACATGGCCCCGCTCCATTTATGCGGAAAGCTGTCACCTAGGGTCTTAGTCTAAATACAGAAGAATTGCGACTAACAGAAAAGACGGAAAGTATTTCTTACTACCCTTTGCTCCGAAAGGAGTGATGTTTCAAATTCATAAATTTATTATAACTTAACGTTTTGAAATTTGGTCAATTTGTCAAATGTTTTAAGACCAAGGAATTAGATAGTAAAGTAAGTAAGCGGATTTATTATTATTTATGCTATTGTTTTTCCATAATACCGGATATTATTCAAGGTAGTATACCTTCTTGATCAAACTTCCTTAGGAGCTCCTTTCGCAATTTCTTCAAGCTTATCGGTGTTCAAAATATTGGCTTTAATAAAACTTGGCTGGCTCTTTAGGGAACTTCCATTGAAACGATTCGACTTTGTTTTCGACCTCATAGCCCAAAATTCGCCATGTTTGATCATCAGTGAAGTCATTTAATAGCTCCTGAACGATGCTCATGCATAGGCTAATCTTGTGGATTAAACTTAACCCCACACGCCTCATTACCAACATTTCAAAAATGTTCGGAGCACATTTGGTAGCTAATCTCTTTCCCGTACCCAGTAGATAGAATTCAGAGTAGTTTATTATATTTCTTTCTTAGGAAAAGCTCAATGAATGCTTCCTTTTTAACTTTCGGGTACAATTTGGGTAGAAGTGACCGCTCACTAATCGGTTGTATATTTAAAAGAAGCCACACAAAACATATGTCATAGACGTGTAAATGCTTTTATTGACGCTGTGTTCTTTTATTGGTAGCACTTGTCTTTAAAAATCGTACTGAACAATGTCAAATAAAGAATTTCTATCTTGAAATCTCTTGGTTTTTTGAATTCCATGCAATATCTGTAGAAAAAGAACCAACTGTTTTTAGCCAAGACACTAAAAAATATTTCTCTACATCACGATACTCGCGCTAAACTTATGTCGTATACTGTTTGGCAAAAATTAGTAGCTAAGCCTCTGAGACCAAGACTCCACGAATAAAAAGGAAAAATATATATTATATATATACGTTTATTAAAGCAACATCCGGCTGAGCATAATCTTCCAAATGAATCTAATCTTATCTTTGTAAATAATCGAATTATACTCTAAAACCGTTTTTCGACTCGATCAGTTCAAGATACATTTGAATGTTTCGTATGAGTTTTCACCAAAATGACTTAAACGTACCGAGGTGAAACTTACATTGTGCACACAGTACGAGGTGTGGCTATTACATGGTGGAAGTCTTATCTCGATACTTTTACGCAAGCGAGCATAATTGGTATCACACATATTTTTTTTTTGTTAACGTATCTATATATATAAAAGAAACTTATGCTTTACGTGTTACGGGTGTTCTTATGTACGCGTCAATGAATTTCGAATCTTTTATTTGCGTGTGCTAGTGGTTATCAATACGGAGATTTTAAGCCTATTGCGTTGTGTTTGTGTGTATTGGTTCGTAAGATATACGCATTTTTGTGAATATCGTGAATATAAGATAGTAGAAAATTGTTTAACTCCGGGTATTGGACATTAAGTGCAGACAAAAGCGTAGTCGCAAAGGTGTTGAAATGTAGTTAATGTGGGTCGTGATTTTATTACAGATGCGAACTCTTTTAAGAATACTTAAGTGCGTCCATACGGCTTTTTAGAGAGTCATGAAAGTCAACTAATCCAAAAATCTTATGATTGTCTAGATAAGCTAACTAGAGAATCTTACAATGTTTATACAATTTAGGAATATTTAGTTTGGGCAGCACAACGCCTGCCGGGGTCACTAGTTTTTATATAATATAAATGTAACGGGTGATTTTTTTGCTGGTATCTTTTTCTGTGGCCGTCGGTGGCGTAAGTGGCAGCGTACTCGCCTCTAAAATCGAAGGTCGGTGGTTCGATTCCCCGCAGTAGCACTGGTGCATTTGCCTAGCACTGGCATCGCTAGCTTAAAGACGCTATTTGCCATGAAAGTCTCTATTAATTAAAGACACCGCCGTTCGGATTCGGCTATAAACTGTAGATCCCCTATGTCCCTACTCCAAGGGGTCTAGCAGGGAATTATTTACTTTATTTATTTTATCTTTTTGGCAACACTGTTTTTGACAGATCCCGCATGAATCGTGTATTGTGTCATTGTCAAACTTCTTCATTTTGGTCTATAATTTAACCATGAATCGACTCACGAACGAACAACGCTTGCAAATTATTGAATTTTACTATCAAAATTCATGCTCGGTTACGAAAGTGCATCGAGGACTTCTTCCAATTTATGGGCTGTTTGGTCGGCCTACTGCAGGAGCTATTCGGAAGCTTGTGACTAAATTTCGAATCGCATCTGGAGTGAAGACCAGCCAGAAGCTTCGCAAGAGCTATCAATCATGCAGTTTCAACAACATGGTGCCACATGCCTCACGGCACGCAAAACAATGACCCAGTTTAGAGCCGCCTTCGGTGAACAATTTATCTTACATTTGCGGCCCTTCAATTGGCCGCCTAGATCGTGAGATCTAACGCCTTTGGATTATTTCTTGAGGGTCCATGTTAACAGGTATAAACCATGTCTCATGTCTACAGGTATAAACCAGCAACGATTGACGCACTGGAAGCCAATATTAAAGCATTTAATCGGAAATTCCGGTCGATATGATCGAGATAGTGTGCCAAAATTGAACCTCGCGCAAGAACCATCTTAAGAGGAGCCGTGGCCAACATTTGCAAGAAATCATCTTCAAACATTAAATTATATTGATCGTTCTATCGATTTTTTTTCAAATTTTTTGTGTTTTTTTTTGGAAATTAAATACTATACCTCTAAAAAAATAACTCTATATAAACATTTTAAAAACTTAACAACTATGCCAAGAACCTTCCACACTCATAAGGAACCCACATGCAATCTATAAAAGACACAATGCGAACAATTTTTTATATAACACATATATATAGATATTTAAAAAAAAATAATTGTTGTCAATCACCCGAAACACTTTAACAATTTTTCAAAAATTTAAAAAATTTCGGTTTAGCAAAGGTCCGGAAAAATTAAAATTTTCAACCAGCTAAATTAGCTTGCTACTCTTTTTATTACTTAAATTGATTTATTTTATTTTTATATTTTTTAAGTTTTATTTTGTTGAACTTTTTAAATTTTTGCAACTTTTTTGTTTTTTTTTTTTTTGTTACAGAAACCTTACCAAGCTAGGATTATTAAAACAATGCCATTGTTGTTCTGCATAGATGATCTTTCTTATGACTTTTAGCATGCTGCCAAGCAAATCTTTAAAAAGAAGGAAAGGCACTGTTGACATAAGACGAGCGTATCTCCTTTTCCTATTTCGTTCTCGCAGATACCGTGCAACCCAAACCTATTACGATGTTATCTGAAACGAGTTCTTTCCTTGTTGCCATAGTCACGATTCCATCTCTAGTTCGTTTGGCAGAGTGTCGACATCTATGAATGGGTGTGTGTGTGTGTGTGTGTGTGTGTGTGTGTGCGTTCATTTCAATTGTTATGCAAATGCGAGTGTATGTGTGTTTGGACCGTGCATTTAAAATGGCTAAAACTGTTAAAAGAAATGTGAGCTACAAAATTCAACAAATGCAATTTTGACTAAAATAAACAAAAAAAAAACACAGTTTGTTAAGTTTTTCTAAATGGAACGGCCTGCTGTTTGGGAATATTATTTTTTTTTTTAACTTTATTGTTATGGGCTGCAAAATGGCCAGGCATAAATATGGCTAAAAGTAGGCTGCAGTTTATATTTTTGGCATGCAAACAAACCCAGCAAAGTGCTTAAAAGTTTACTTTATTGTCTACTAAATCAAAGTAGGCAAAGTCCCCCAAATATAGAATATGCCTGAAATAAGCTGCTCTTAATGCATGAACAGACAATATGAGAGAGAGTAGAGTAAGAATTTTTATAAAGAGTAGCTTAAGTTTATGGACAGATATGTAACCAACTATATCGTGTTTGGAGCTAGTCAGCCACAATAGCCATAAATTCCTTTAATTATGCCAAAATTATTGCTTAAACGATTAGTTCATAAGTTTTAGGCCAAAATGCAAGCTTTAATTAAATTTTAGCCACAGAGCATATATAGATGAGCATTTACATATGTACCTTACAAGTATATGCCTTTTTAAATCCCTTAATGACCAATCAAACACACATAATGGATTTTCCATGTTTATCAAAGTGAATATTACAAATTAATTAGCATTAACCACAAAAGTCAAGTCGTACATCAAAACTAATTAGGATAAAGCTTTGCTTTTCAATTATATGTTTTTGTTTTGAAGTAAAGCAATTAGCTGAAGGAAGTATCTACTTACTACCCATACTTAAAGTACTTACCTTTATGAGTGAATTACATTAATTTGATGTTCTATTGATATATTATTAGGAAAAGCTTACGAACTAAACGTTGACTCTTTAATAAGGCGTGTAAAATGATTAGAATTTAACTATAAAATTATTATTTTTTTTAATTTCTCACTCAGAAATCTTCTACAAGCGAAAACTATAATAATAATAATCTGTTTTCGAGTATGTATACATTATAATGATAATTATCAAAAAATATACCTTAAAATATATTTATTATCAAAGTTTTTTTATATAGATATATAGAGGTGAACAAATCGAACAGATCGATAGTGATTAGCTACACTTATATTTCATCATATATTAAAATACAATATACCAATTCAAATGGGCGCTATGTAATTGTTAGAATAACCACTAATATAAGGTTGTCAAAAAAGTCTTGCGGTATTTTTATTGAATTTTCAATTGTTCATAAAATAGGTTATAATAATGCGATTTAAGTCAAATATGCGCCGTCTTGTTCGATGACGAGTTCCCAACGAGATGCCAACTTCATAATGCCCCTCTTATAGAAGCTCGCTTCCCTATTGTCAAAAAACTCGGAGAGCCAATTTTCACAGGACTCTCTTGTGGACAACTTCCGATTACCAAGCGCGCTCGTCATGGACAGAAATAGGTGGTAATCACTTGGTGCGAGATCCGGACTATACGGTGGATGCAAAAGAACCTCCCATCCGAGCTCCCGGAGCTTCTGGCGCGTCACCAAAGATGTGTGTGGCCTGGCGTTGTCCTGATGGAAGACAATTCGGCCTCTGTTGATCAAAGATGGCCTCTTCTGCATGAGTGCTGCATTCAAGCGGTCCAGTTGTTGGCAGTACAGGTCCGAATTGAGCGTTTGGCCATAGGGGAGCAGCTCATAGTGGATGATTCCCTGCCAATCCCACCAAACACACAGAAGAACCTTCCTGGCCGTCAATCCAGGCTTGGCCACCGTCTGGGCAGCTTCCCCGCTTTTCGACCACGACCGTTTACGCTTCACGTTGTCGTAAGTGACCCACTTTTCATCGCCAGTCACCATCCGCTTCAAAAACGGGTCGATTTTGTGGCGATTCAGTAGCGATTCGCATGCATCCATACGGTCAAAAATGGTTTTTTGCGTCAAGTCGTGTGGCACCCATACATCGAGTTTCTTTTTCAATCCAAGCTTCTTCAAATGGTTTAGAACGGTTTGATGACTCATGCCCAGCTCTTGGCCGATGCTACGGCTGCTACTATGCCGGTCTCTTTCGATCAATTCAGCGATTTTATCGCAATTTTCGACAACAGGCCTTCCGGACCGTGGCGCATCTTCGATCACCTCTGCACCAGAACGAAAACGTTGAAACCATCGTTGTGCGGTGGAAATGGAAACTGTATCGGGTCCATAAACTGCACAAATTTTATTGGCAGCATAAGATGCATTTTTGCCTTTATCGTCGTAGTACTGTAAAATATGCCGTATTTTCTCTTTATTTTGCTCCATGTTTGCGACGCTATAACTCACGAACGACTAAAAGCAAACAACAATTAATCAAACACGTGTTAGCACGTGAAAAGAGCTTTCAAAAAGCTCTAGCGTGAACCGATGCGACGAATACAACTAGAACTACGCGCTTGCAAAGACAAGCTTGCGGAAATACCGCAAGACTTTTTTGACAACCTAATACATGTGATTGAGCATGGAAAGAAAATTTAAAGCATGTTCGCTTATAATTCACAACCAGTTTAAGCAGCAATAGATATTAAAGCTAATGCTAACTGGAGCCAAAATTGTGTATTTTTAAAAATGGTTGATATTACTTTAGATGTAGTTCATTGTTAATTTTATTGTTTTTAAAAAAAATGTGTACATATATATAAATTTAAAATATTTTGAACATGGCGATGTACAAAATTATCCGCAATCGAAAGTTCAAATATTTAAGACTTACATTGGAATTTTTTGTTCCTTTTTTTTTTTTATTAGATTTCTTATTCTATAGGAGAAAAATTAATTTTTTCCGTTCGAATGAATAGATCTCGGAGATTAGACATGACATGAACTTATCAGCGCGGTCAGCTGCATGATTTTCGCATACTAATTTCAGCATCAGCTTATGCCACACAGACCAGAGTGTATTTGACTCTTTCGCGCCGATAAGCTCATGTCAGCGCTCTGTATTCGGCTTTATAAAAACAAATAAAATATAACTATACCGACTTAAAAATAAGCTTACTTGCTTAAAATTAATAATGGTTGAAATTTGTAGATGAGTAAATTCAATTTTTGTTTTTTTACGTCTACTTTATTTATTGAATCTTCTCGAATAGAGACTAACAATAAGTGTTCAAATCTTATTATAATGACTTAACTAACAGTCTGGTGTGACTGTATTTGGATTGCAGGGCCCTGAGGATTTATTGCTGGGTTGGAAGATCATTTCGCCTTAGTCGGGTTCAGCTACTAACTCTGGTTAAGCTTCTTGCTAGATAGTTTGGGTGCGTCGAGATTTTTATGTTGTAGTTCGCTTTATGCTGCGCTATTTCATTTTTAACGGATAGAATATTAAGATCTTTGTGGATGTGCTCGTTTCGAATATACCATGGTGCCCCAGTAACAGTTCTCAAGATCTTGGATTGAGCTCGCTGTATAATATCTATGTTGCTGCTGCTTGCGTTCCCCATAGCTGAGAGCCATAGGTCCAGATTGGCTTTATAGTTGAGTTGTAGAGTAAGACCTTATAGTCCAGACAAAGGGGAGATCGAATACATAATAGCCAATGGAGACGGCAGCTTTTAGTTTTAAATGAACTTTCTTGGCCTCAATATGCTTTGGCCAAGTAAGTCGCCTATCGAGGTGACGCCAAGATAAGTTCATCAGCTTGTGGAATTTGCGTGTTTTTCAGTACCAAAGGCGGGCAAGTTCGTCTGTTTAGAGTAAACGTTACTTGTTTGCATTTTTGTTCATTTATTCCGATACGCCAATCTGATAGCCATTTCTCTATGGTCTCCAGATTAACAGAAAGATTTGAGGTTGCTTGCAATGGGCATTTGGAGCGACTAAGAATCTCAGTATCATCGGCAAATGTGGATGTTGTCAATCGCTGGCTTGTTGGGATGTCTGCAGTGTATAAGACATATAATGTTGGTCCGAGCACGCTGCCTTGTGGCACTCACACTTTATGGCATAATCGTCCGACGTGGTAGCGTTGCATCTCACTGAAAATACTCTGTTGTATAGGTATGACTCAAGAATCTTGTGGGTATTCCCAGGGAGCAATAGTTTGATTTTGTACATGAGGCCGTCAAGCCAAACTCGGTCAAATGCTTGGGCAACATAGAGGAATATTGCCGTGCAATATTCCCGACGTTCAAACGCAGTGCGGATCTCTGACGTTATGCGGCCTGCTCGATAGTTCCGTGGCTTTCTCGAAAACCAAATTGATGAGCTGGAATTATGTTGTGAGCCCTCAAATGAGGTGCGATGCGCATCAAAAGCAGCTTTTCAAATAATTTTGACATGCACGATAGCAAACTTATTGGCTGCGACTTGTCTTTACCTGGCTTCGGTATCATTACGATTATAGACTTTTTCCATTTCTTTGGGAAGTAGCCAAATGTAGTAATTGCGTTGAAAAGTCGGCAAACGACGCAGATAGCACAATAAGGGAGTTCGATGATCATTTTTGGAGTTATTTGGTCGCAGCCTGGAGATTTTTTGGGCTTGAATTCAACTGAATCACAATTTTTTAAGCCATCTTAGGCCTTCAAAGGCATTCCCGGCATTAACAAATTTTTTAAACAGTAGTAATCAGTAGTAGGCATCATTAAATGTTTAAGCCATACTATTAATCACTTGCACTTTTGGCTATAATAATATCGATAGAAAAAGTACAGGGTATTCCACTGTCGGGCACCGCCTCGACTGTAACATATTTTTTATGGAGGTTTCGTAAACTAATTTGACAATCAAATGAGTCTTGGTGTTTTTAGATAATATACCGGACTTAATGTTAAAATTTTTTGGATTTCTTCCCAACGTTTCTAAAAAATATTTTTGTTCCATATCTGAGTTTCAATTTAAATTTTGCTCAAAATCAATTCCTTAAAAATAGGTTTCAGAAAGAGCCTTACTATAAAGCTTTAAATATTAGGAGAAAGAACCTTGGCCACACTATGGCAAGTAAATAAAAGACTTTTCTATATATTAGATATAGTAAACTAGGGCACTAGCTTATCATAGCCATTCTTCAAATTAGTTAAAAGCTACACTCAATTTAATGTTAACTTTAATAATATCTTAACATGTCTTCCACCCCCATATAAAGCCAAACAACTTAAACAAAGGATCTAAAAAAGAAAGAAAAAACTTGGCCACATTAAAATTATGCCGCCATTTTATGTACTTACTTTGCTTATGCTTAACATTCTGGGCTCGTAGACATGAAATTTCCCAAAGTGGCTAACTTTATGCTAGAGCACACTCCGCCACATACACAAGTGTGTACACACACACACATGTATGTATATGTGTTATATACTCATTTCGCTTTATATATAAGCATGCTTACTATACAAACAAAATTTAGAGAACGTCAGTTGGGTTGGGTATACAAAAAAAAAAAAAACTTTTTTTCGCGCCGAAATTTTTGTGTGTATTTTTATATTTATAGAACTTTTTCAATTTGAAATGAAAGTTTTTCGCATAACGTGGCCATATATAGTTTTTTGTGTATTATTTCTAACAAAGCGCAAACGTGACCAACCACACAAAATAAAAATAAAAAGGGCTACAAAAATTTTTGGCAGTCATTTTGGTTGCGTTTTGTAATATTTTCAACTTTTTCATATTTTTCATATTTTGTGTGAAATATATGTGCTATTAAAAACTAATTTAAATTGTGTAAATGTTCAAAATTGTTGAGTTATTTGCAGCCATAAAACGGGCCTAAATTTGCCATGAAATGTTCACTTTGTTGTGGCCTGCGGATATATTGGCCACACATGGAGCACTTGGACCACTCGGGGGCACTTGGGGCACTTTATGGCTTTTGGAGGGGTTACAAATGCAGCCGAAATTTCGGGGTCTGACCGCAATTCGTTTTATTGATTTGAATGAGCTGCTGTTCAAGCAGCGTGCAATGTGGCGTATGCGTAATTAATTAATTATTAACTAAAATGGCGGCAAGACAACAGCTGGCCAAGTTGAAATGCAAATTGCGCTGACTGCCGTGTAAATGTTGTGCGAAAAGTTGAGATAAGTGCAGCTTAAATTGGAATGCAAATTTTAATGAGTTTGCGAAAAGTGTCGAGCAGATAACGGAAGCGGAAATACACTGAGAGAAAAAGTTGAGCAAGATTAAAGATCAAAAGTGATAAATAAGATGGTCACACAAAAAGAGGAAGAAATTTGAACAGAAAGAAAGAAAATGCTGAATGTCAGGACATTTCACGTCAATCTTTCAACATATATTTTTAATTTTTTATAGGACATTTGACGTCAATCGTTCTGCATATATTTTTAATTTTTTATAATCACATTTTTTTTTATTTTATTTTTTACATAATAGGTTTTAGTAGAAACTTGCTATCATATATGTATATATTTTAATTCTTATTTTTTAGTAAATTTTCTTCTGATCTACGAGATCGTACTAGACAGATTTTAAATAAAATATAAATAAAAACAAGATTTTTCTTATATTTTTTTTATGAAATTTCAATTTTTTATTTTTTTTTTAATTTTAAAAAATGTTAATAATTTTTTTAAATGTTACAAATATTATGTTCGAGTGACGGCCAAAAAAAAAAAGATTTTTGAACAGAAAAAATGGTGAATGTGAGGATTTTTGACATAAAGCGTACTATGTAATTTATTTAACAAATTTATTTTTTAATTCACATATTTTTAATAGATTTTTTTTTTATTTTTTACACAATATTAGGTTTTTGTGGAAACTTGCTACTATACTTATATTTCTTTGATTATTATTTAGTAAATTCGCTTATTATCTACTAAAGATAGATTGTAAATAAAATAAAAAGAAAAGACAAATTTTTTTTTAATGTAATTTATAAATTTTTTGTTTTTTTAAGTTTTACAAATATGTTGGGCTGATTTGAGAACAATAAAAAAAACAAAATTTAGTCAACAAAAAAATACAACAAAATAGTTTTGAACGGATAGTATATTGAAAATTTAAAAAATGGCGGACGTAAAGTCGGGCGCGGACGACTTTAGGATACCCTGTACCACTAGACTTGTAATAAAGTCCGATTTCTTCACAAAAATCCAAAAACAGAAGAATTTTTAAGCAAAAATTTTTTTTTTGACCGATCATTCCTATGGGAGCTATATGATATAGTCAACCGATTTCAATCAAATTTAACACAATGCTTAAATATATATATATATATATAATTCCCTGTTAGACCCCTTGGAGGAGGGGCATAGGGGATCTCTATTAATAACTGTTCGAACAGAACAGGGACCTACAGTTTATAGCCGAATCCGAACGGCGGTGTCTTTAATTAATAGAGACTTTCATGGCAAATAGCGTCTTTGAGCTAGCGATGCCAGTGCTAGGCAAATGCACCAGTGCTACAGCGGGGAATCGAACCACCGACCTTCGGTTTTAGAGGCGAGTACGCTACCACTTAAGCCACCGACGGCCACAATGCTTAAATACCTTAAAAAATATCTGAATGCCAAATTTATTTCAAATATCTTTACAAACAAACAAAACACATCGAATTTTGTATAAAAAACGTGTTTTTGGACCGATTGGTCCTATGGGAGCTATATGATCTAGCCAAACGATTTGGATTAAATTAAGTGCAGTGCTTATGAACTATAAAATACTCACGAATGTCAAATTTGGTCCCAATATCTTAACAAACAAACGAAACACGACAAATTTTGTTAAAAAATCGATTTTTTGGAATATCGGACCTATGGGAGCTATATGATATAGTCAACCGATTTTGTTCAAATTTGGCACATTGCTTAAGTGGTCTAAAAAATTTCCAAACACCAAATCTGGTTACGATATCTTTATTAAAAAACGAAATATAGTGAATTTTTCTTAAAAAAAGTTATTTTGGCCGATCGGTCCTATGGGAGCTATATGATATAGTTAACCGATTCGATCAAATTTGGTACAGTGTTTGGGAACTATAAAAAACTTTTGAATACCAAATTTGGTTACGATATCTTCATAAACAAATGAATTATTAATCTAAAATGCTTTTTTTTTGTCGAGGTCGTCTCAAACACCCCATGGGAGCTATATAATTTATCCCCGATATCAAAAAAATAAAATAAACTTGCCTCCTATGGAATAATATGGGATCTAATGTGAAAGTTTGGTAACTCTAGCTCTTACCATCTCTGAGATCTAGGCATTCACACGGACGGACGGACAGACGGACATGGGTATATCGACTTCTCTATTCACCCTGATCATATTTTAGGTAACTTTGGGGTGTCTCCGACGTCTCCTTCTATATGTTACATACATTTTCGGCTTGCACAAACTTAATATACCCTTGGTACCATACGGTACAGGGTATAAAATATTTGTCTTATATTTTTTTTAATGAATTTATCATTTCTTATATTTTTTTTAATTTCAAAAAATGTTAATATTTTTTTTTAAATGTTACAAATATGTTCGGATGACGTAAAAAAAAAAGATTTTCGTTCAAAAAAATTGTGAATGTGAGGATATTTGACATCAAGATTACTATATAATTTATTGAAAAAATGTATTTTTTAATTTTTTTTTTATTATAATTGATTTTTTTTTTAAACAATATTAGGTTTAAGTGGAAACTTGCTACCATTATATAGTAAATTTGCATTTTATCTACTAAAGACAGATTGTAAATAAAATATGAAGAAAAAACAATTTTTTTTTTTTAATTTATACATTTTTTTTATTTTTTTTAAGTTTTACAAATATGTTGGGCTGACTTAAGAACAACAAAAAATAAAAACAAAATTTAGTTCACCAAAAAAATTACATCAAAATAGTTTTGAACGGATTAATTTTTTTAGACTCGAATATTTAAAAATAATTATTTATGCCTCTTTTGAATTTCGATATCCTCTCTCGAACAAAACCGGCCAACTTTCAACCGATTTCCAAAATTAATCCTGACTCATTATCTGCTAAAGCTAGTCGCAATTTTTTACTTAAATTATTTAATTTTGTTTTTTATTAAAAACACTTTTTAGCACTTGAAAGATTTTAGCCAGACTCTCCGATTTTTCGTTGACAATTTTTTAAATATTTTTATTAATATTTAATATTTAATTTTATTTCTCATTTATTTTTATTAGTGTTTAATATTTTTTTATTTATTTTTTTAATATATTTATCATTATTTAATACTTTTTTGAAAATTTAATTAAGAAAAATGAATTATACTACAATAGCTCTAAGCAAATCAAGAACTCGAATATTAACAAATATTTATTTATGACTCTTCCGAATTCCGATTTCCTCTCTATAACAAACAGTCCATCTTGCAATCGATTTCTGAAATTTATGCTGACTCATTGATAAAGCTAGCCCAATTTTTTTTTTTAATTATTTAATTTTTTTTACTTATTAAAATCACCTTTAATTGCTTGAACGATTTTAAACAAAAACTATCCGATAATTTTTTTTAAATATCACGCTCCAATGCATCATTGATAAATATATTTTCAAAGTATTTAAATTTGACAACACCACATTAATTTGCATGCACATTTTTTGAATTTCTCAACACTTTTTTTCGCACAGTGTAACCTTACTCAGAAAAAAAAACGGAGATCAAAGTGAAAAACTGCAACATTGAAATGTTATTTTTAAGTGCCCAGCAATATAAAAAAAAAAAAGAACTACATTTTTAATCAAGCACTTCGTTTAATGCCTTGCATTTAAATTCATTTAAAACAAACGCGCTCATTTCGTACTCAAGTGTCCTGCACGTGTGTGGCCCAACACTGTTAAATGTCCTTTAGTTTAAAGCCTTAATTGATTGCATGCAAATTGAACAATTGGCATTGTAAGAGATTTAACTTTTTAAATGGTTTGGCATAATTGAAATTGATTAAAAACGTGAAACGAGATGAAAAAGTGTATGGAAAAATGATTGACCAGAGATGATTGTTGAAAGTGTTCTTGGGATAATCAGTCTTTCGATAAAAAGTTTGAAGTTTTTGCTAATATTTATATGAAAAGTTAAGCTCAATGTAGCTACGAAAATCTAGTTTACTAGTACTAGTAGAATAAGACTGGATCTTTTATGGCTAAGCTCTCTTAATTTTTCCTACTCAAGAGTTGTTCTTTATGGGCGAGCTTGGTGAATAACATTTTAAGTGTTGACAAACACTACTATCGGTGCCAACTTTGACGGGCAGAAATGCGGAAATGCCTGACTAACAACATGAGTACCAACAATAATTTTTCGCCAATAAGGTTTTTCGTGTTTTTATTTGGAAAAGTTTATGGAAAATGTCATTTAAAAGCATAAAAGTTTAAGTTAATTATTTATAAATTAAAATAATATGTAGAAAAAAAATCTTCTAAATTGAAACGCAACATTTATGCAAGTCCTAAAGATTAATTTAATACTCTAACGGACACATGCGTCTAGCCAGACATATTTAATTTTCACTGACCATTTAATAATATTGGATTTCCTACAATTTCGTTGCTTTTAAAACAATTTTAAATTTGTCTTTAACCCTTTTTTTTTATGGAAATCACCGAAATTGAAGTTGATGCATATTTCTTAAGAAATTACCAATATGAATAAAATAAAAATTCGCAGAATTTTTATTATAAAATTTTACCGAGGAATTTACTTTATTTGAACCTATTCGAAGTATTTGGTATAAAGCAAATAAAAAATAAAAAAATAAGAAATTAAAAGACACAATGTCCAACTAATTGGACAATACTTGACCCAAAATAAGCTAATGTATAAGATTCCAGACTTTTATCTCTATCGGCTGAATATCGGGACTGAAAGTGTTAAATTAACATCAATTAAAAAAAGGGGTAAAAAAAAGATTCGAGGTGAACCAATCAATTTAATTATATGTTAAAAAAATTAGTTATTCATTTCCCAAAAAAAAATATTAAGTCCGCAGTTTTATAGTTTTATAGTTCATCCATCGGACTAGAAATACAAATTGATAAATATTTTTTATTTTTCAATATTTAATATTGTATAATTTTTTTTTTTTAATAATTTCAGCTCAACTGGGCTTATAATATAATATAAAATAAAATATGTACAAATAAATTGAATTTTTTATCAAATTTTACTTAATTAAACCTAAGGTAACCAATTTATAAACGTTTTTCTTAGAAATCTCTAAAAATAAGAGTTCTCATCTAAACTTTTTAAATACTTGTAAACTAATTTCATTTATTAAATAAGTATAAAAACAGAAAAAAAAAATTTAGATGGTAAATCGTTTGAGTTTTTACTCGTTAAAAATTTGGTTTTAAAAAAAATGTAATTGAATAGCTTTAAAAAAGTTAAAAAAAAATATTGGCAAAAATAAGTTAGAGAAAAATTCTTCGTAAAATCTTCGGTCCCATTCGTTTTTAGGACGACTATGGCATTCGGATAAACCACGAACTGTACGAGCTCTACGATGACATAGATGTTGTTCAGCGCATTACAATACAACGCGTGCACTGGCTCGGGCAGACAATACGTATGGATAACGATGTTCCAGCGCAAAAGGTATTCGAAGCGAAAGCCGACGAAGGAAGACGAAGGGCACGACCACGACTCCGATGGAAAGATCAAGTGGAGGAGAACCTATCCTCCCTTGGTATTTCGAATGGGAGAATGCGCGCGCAAAGCAGAGGCGCCTGGCAAGAGCTGTTGAGGTCGGCCGTAACCCGAGAACGGGTTGCCATGGCCACACAATGAATGAAATTATGGAGTTCCTTTGCTTTGGCGGCCATTTCAGCTACGCCATTTTTAAATATTATTGTTGTCACACGTGCAATCTTATTGCCATGCCGTATAGTATGACCGTTTGCACTTTAACCTAAAATCCAAAATTGAGTTAAAGCCCATAAGAAAGAATACGGTCACACTACTTATTACTTACACGAATAACGTTGCAATTTTTCAATTTTTCCTCAACTTTAACAAATTACGCGACGTTCTACTCCCAGATTCGTGATCAGCTCCTCCGTGTCCCCATATTTGCATACCCAACTTGTGCTGTAATACAAAAATGATTTTTCTGTTTTCGCCAACCATCTTGGATACGCCATTTTGAAATTTTGAAAAACATAATAAGAACCTACTTATGATCATTTATCTCAAAAGTATCCATTAATATAAATATTTAAAAAATTATGCCATTTTAACATATCCATGTGGCAAGAACAATATCGAATTATCGAAATTATTATCGAAGAGTTGACAGCTTTTTGTTGCATTAGTATTAGCTGTCAAAAGTGAAAAATTGTTGCAGAGTTAGTGAAAATATAAAATTGCGAAAAAACGAGTTACAAAATGGCCAGCAACGACTATGCAAATGAGGCGATCCTCGCAACCGAAGAGGACAACGGCTTGGGAGACTCGGGGCCCATCGACGAGGAGTCCATAAAAGGCCGCTTTGGTTGGTACGAGAGTGTCGCAGCAAAACAAATTCTGCCGTACATTTACCGCCGTCTAAGTACTACGCCGTGCGCATAATTCAAGAAAAGATGTTCCAAAAATATACGACTCGGCTACATCCTGAAGCCTACAAGCATGTAGATTGCGCCAAAAGTGATTTTATGACGAAGGCCGAGGTGGCGCTTTTCAACGAAATCAATTTTGAGCATTGCGACATGCAATATGGGGAGGAACCATTTACAGAACAAGATCATGTAATACTGCAAAATGATGCGCATCATTTCAACAATTACCCACAAAGAAGAGAATACAATGGACTTATCCCAGTACAATTGAAAACGATTTTTTACCAATATGTATTATTTAAATCAATAAACAAGGAAACATGCATCAAATAAAAACGAATTTTTAATTTAAAAATATATAAATACAATACAATAAAAATAAGATTATATGAAGTAAAGCTACGGCTTACTTAACATCAAAGTGTTAATCAGTTGTGAATTCTAATGCAGCAAAACTATCAAAAGCCCAACAAAGTATGCAACAATTTTGTGAATTTATTAAAAAAAAATTACGCTACTAACCAAAGCCTTAAGGCAGAGCTGCCTCATATAAAAAATTTGAAAAATTTCTCATAAATAACGATATTAGATATATTAACAGAATTTGGATGGATAAATCTGAATTTCTGTAGTTCTCATATATTGCATCTCGACATGAGCTTCATTTTTATTTGATAAAAATTCCCGTAACCGCCAATACCAACCTTTTAATGGTAAGGGTGCCCTTTAACTAATTAATTAATTGGGTCCCAAGCCATTTGTATACCTCTCCAACTGTGAGCGGATTATACAATGCGTTGATATTTTGATTATTTTTCCAAATGTTTCCAATTGTAAGTCGATTTGATTTGAAAAATTCTTAAAAAAAAATTGCTCGCAAAATTTATGTTCTTAAATTTATCGTTGGCTATGGCTTTGATGAAAAAAATCTGCTCCTAACTTTATAGACAATCGCATATTTTTGAACCAAATTTTTGTAAACTAAATAATTTGTAAGAATTTATTTTTTTAAATAAATATCTTTTTTTTTTAATAAATTAAGTAACTATTATATGATATATATGAAAATTCAGGCTTGATTTAATGACTAATTCAGGCCTTAGCCTAACTGAAGGGTACTTTCAAGTCGTAAATTAAGCAAATAAATATTCTTTGTATTTAAATTGATTAGCGAACTTTTGTTTTATAAAAATTGCTCACAACGAAGCTCCACTGTAAATATATTTATATCGTTTTCTCCACAAAATTATCATAAAAAACCTTTAATTTTTGTAAACTAGTATAAACAGCCGTGTTGTACGACATGCCGCATAATTAGTGTGACCAACTCAATTTCAAGCGAAACCGAGACATTTCGTGAAAAAGTACTTTAATCCGTTACATTTGAACTCCAAATCGGGCCATTTCTTTTAGAAAAAGATTTAAGTATTAAACCTTAATTTATTAGACGATTATATTATTGAAAATTTAAGTCTAAGTATTTTTCTGTTGCTTTTTGTTTACAATCGTATTTATCTTGTGATGATATTTGCTAAAGCAATATTGGGTGTTCTTTCAAAATCGTTCTATGAAAATCCGCATCACTCGGACGTAGTAATTGGGACACTTCTTTTCGAGCCAGTTGGTCACACTACGTATATTGTATGCTTTGCTTTAAAATCCATTTCCCTTATTACGTCTGAATCGTCTTCCAACTGCTGTCTCCTCTTCTAACTGCTTTTTCTTCCATATACTATTTTCCTAACAACCCATAACAATATATTTATTAACTGGACAACTTAAACGCAGTTACAAATTGTCGTATATCGATTTCATTATAGGCTCTACGAAATGGGAACATGTTCATTAAGTGCAAAACACTTGTCGTCATTTTGTACGCAAGTGTGCGTCTCTCATCCTATCTCTCTCTTTCTCTGCGATGCCACATGCTGCATGCCACATGACATTACAGAACGCATTGCGCTAATGTGCGTGTTCGCTTCATAGTATCTGTGTTTGCGTCTTTGCGAATGTATTGGTAAGCGTTTATCGATTGTTCAATTCGCATAATCACCCAAGAGCTATCGTCATCAATTACATTGTGTTTATGCGTGTGTAAGTATGTGTATGTGTGTGTGTGTAAGTGTATGTACATATGCCGTAAGCTTGCATTAGTGTAAATTGTTTTGGATTTCTCCATGGGTCGGTGATATATAAGTGTGTGAGTGTGGGTGTGTGTGAGTGTGTATTAGTGTATCCTAATGTATCCACAAATTGTTGGGTTATTCAAGCAACATTCAAATTGTCTAGGTGCCACTCAATTATCTTTCTGGAAGCGTTTGAAACTTGGGACTAAGCCGCTCCACAAACAGCAGCTGCGAGCCGTTCTGATTAGGTCTAAATAGTTGGAAGTTACAAAAGTTGTATCTACATCGATAATGGAAAAAAATCAAGAGGTTTGTTGAACTATTACAAGATAAAAATACTATGCAGCTCATAATTAGTGAAATATTAGTCGGTTTTTAACTATAGAGAAAAGCCCATTCTAGGTACATAAAGTAATATGGAAAAGCAGAAATTTCATTTTGAGAGTTTCTTGAGCCACTCAGCGTATACTTTCTCCAAAAAAGTCAATCAATTGAAGCAATTGTAGTCTGACAAGAAGGATTTTTGAATGACGTAAAGGCAATTAATTAATTTACTCCAAATAAGAGATAATAGAACATACATATACAGGGTGGCTGATCAAAGGGACTACCAAATAAAGATTTAATACCTTTTTTTTAAGTATCTAATCTGTTTTATTTTAAAGATTGATTTTTAGATTTAGTACAAATGGATAATTGAAACACTGAGAGAATAATTTGGATTGTCCGGCGGATTGCACTAGAGTCCGTAAAATGGTAATTTCGGCTGGTAGCAGGTCCTTGGTACAGTCCTATATATCTGCCTTGGATGCTGACCAATTGTAGTCGCGCGAAGAGAAGAACTCTCTTTTAAAAATTACCCCAATCTAAGGTGGAAAATTATACGCCGATAGATGCATGATCGAGGGGGCGCTCGGTCTCTAGTATGCGGACTCTGGATACCTGCCAACCTTCAGTTTTAATACTTGACTTCCCACGGCATCTCGGGCCCATCCCGTGGGCGACATCCCGCCCCCGAGTATTCAATATATTTATGGATACTTCTTTCAATTCAGATGATTTTGATGACACTGTAAAAGCATCACCACAAGAGGAAGTCTGCACGGCGACCTCTAGTTGTACGGCTATGGCTGATGTGCCGCAACCAGCGACCCCCCTAGAAGTGCTGTTAGGCATACGGAAGGGACTCGGGTTCAACCACCTGAATCTGTTTAGGTACGATCAAGGCAAAAGGTCTTGGCAAAGCAGACCTAAAGCTCCTGGTAGCTTACCTATCTGGCAAACACACTGTTAGATACCATTTACAGAAAATTGGCCTATCGGACTCTTTAGAGTGCAGGCTCTGTCTACAAGACGATGAAACCACCACATATTCTCTGTGACTGCCCAGCGCTGGTATGGGACAGAGCCTGTCAGATGTGAAAGGAACGGATTAGTCCCTTCCATCTCAGGTCAATACCAATAAAATACGTACTGCTATTCATGCGGAAAGTCTTTCGCTTTAACTTAAGGGTATGGTACAAAAGACCTTTTGGTCGCAGGAAATAAAAAGAAAGACTCCAGAGATGGCTTAAGAAAAGAGTTTACATTTATTTTTTTATTGGGCTAAAATGAGACTGTATGCTCCGAATGCCAACCACCCCATCTACTTTTCGCAATTTTTTACTCGTCTCCATTCATTGCGTTTATTTTTATAGCTTTCCATTTGTTCTTTAATCTCCATAAAGAGATTTAAATTGTTAGTCAGTTTGATGAAATAACTATTCGCCCCAAACTTCAAACCGCTCTTTCTTCTACTTCAGAACTTAGGCAGAGTTATCGAAAACTCTGAACAAATTTTCTTTCTCCTCACACAAATCATACAAACTTTCGAAAATTATTTTCATCATTTAAATTCTTTCTTTTACGTCAAAATCTTTGAGCTGATCGATATCGTTAAAATTTTGGATAATACTTACGATATGGAAATAAAAATAATTTTGCCTCTTATTTGCGTTGGGATTTCCCTTTATTTCTTAAATCCCTTGATTTTAAACATTTTATTTTTTTCATGCATAGGTTGTTCAGTTCAGAATGTCCAGGCACCCAACATAGCTCGACTGTGCTTAGGGAAAGTAATTATGGCATACTTTAACCAACCTACTGGAGATGTTCCATGGTGATACCGTGATAGCAGCCAGTTAGGCGTATGAAAAAACTAAAATTGTTGTTCCCCTAGTTCCCTTATGAAGCATACTGTGTCCGCAGATCTGTATGGCATGAATCTTTACTTGAAAGACGCTGGGCCAAATACATATTGAATGGAGACTCTCGTGTTGGGTCTATCGATTATAACACCTACACCATGTCGAGTTTTGGACCCATCCGTGAACAATTGTTGCAACCGGGCATTTATTTAGGGGCTTCCTTTACCCCAAGTCTTGGGAAAAGAGATTTAAATTTCTTGTTGTGAAATAATTCTGTGATCATAAGATCTGATATAGCGCTGGTTGATACGTCAGGAAGGGAACTTATAAGTGCAGCCTATCCACTTGCTAAGAGTCGAGATAAGATCTGAATACTTGGTCTTGATTTTTCACTTATTTAATGAAGAAAATATTCCCTTTAAACTTTAATCCGCAAGTTCTTTCACTTGAAAGAAGATGTGAAATTATCCATTAAATGCACCCTGTGAAATATTTGGCGTCAGTATTTTCCCTGAAGTCGTCTTGGCCTTGACTTAAGCCACCTGATTGCAATTCAAACTTCAACGCTAGATGGCGTTTATTCACAACTACTTTTATAATGTTCCTTATTTTTATCTTCACCTTACGTTACCCGTCGTGTCACCCTTACGATGTGCTGCTGCTTAGCTCTTCTGTTAAACATCCTATTTTTTTAAAACTTCTTAGCATTCTTTCTATTTATTACTAAATTAAAAAAAAAAATTGTTTAAATCTTCGCTTACCACTGTAATCAATTAATTTGCATTTATTATTTGTTGTCTAAACAATTTATTTTCCAATAAAACAAATGAATAAAATAAAAATTAAAAAGTAAATTCATTGTTAGCCGCTTATGCCAATCAATAGCATTTTAAATCAAACCAAAACAATGAAGCCCCGAAGCGATTTCGATAAGATAAACGCAAAAGATAAAGGCCAAATGCCTGTGGTTTGTTGTTTGCTCCTTCTACCCGGAAGCCTGGAAGCTAAAACAATCATTGTATTTGATTAGGTTTAAGCTCAGTCAAGTTGAATGGCTACTGTGTGTATTTTTTTTTTGTTTCCTCTCAATGTTTATGGAACACTCTTCTCAAACGAGCAATTAAATAACTGAAGCTTAACATAAGCATATGATTAACCCTTAAGTGGGCTAAACAAAAATATTAGAATTTGTAGGTGTTGCAATTGCTTGGAGATTTTCGAATAATAGTCCTACATCACTTTTCTGCGATTAATAGTTTTCCAGCAATCGAACAAAAAATTTGCCCATAAGCTCCACTTTTACACTACGCTGTATTAGGTGCCTGACATCAAAGCAAGCAGTTGATAAAGCAAGCAGTTGACAGCTAAGCTAAGCAAAGCAAGCAGTGCAATGCTTTGTCCACTGCTTTACGCTTAGCTTAGCCTTTGTGAGCGACTTATTTGTTCAATTGCTGGAAAACTATTAATCGTAGGGAAGTGATGGAAGGACTCATTTTGTAGATAATTTGAACAACCTTTCACAAAATATTAGTAAATTTTTGTTATAAAGATCGAGCCTGTTGTGAGTAATTTGCAGATTATTTGAAGAGTATTTAACATGATTTCCAACTTTCGGGTTTTCAGACCGACACTGTGCTTGAACCAATTAACCTAAAGTCCTTAGATGTAAGGCTAATTTCATAGATAATATTAATGAAAGCCATATCCAGCTATAAATTATGAGACTAATCGACAGTTTTATGTACAAACCGTATCAACACATATGCATTACTAGAAGGCAGCCAAACTTTGATCAGAAGATCGGTTACGATATATCATATAGCTCATCCATAAGACCGATCGGGCGAAATATACTTTATTTATAGTACAAAATTCGGTATATTTCATCTTTACTTAAGTACAAGATGTTATACCAGATTTGTGTAATTTCAGAGTGATTCGTTAGAGTACCACACATCTGTGTGTCAAAAATAAATAAAATCGGTTAAATACAGCAAAAGCTATAGTCAAAAATATACAAACTCGTCATATTGACTTTACCTAATTATGGTTACAAGTGATCTCGAATAACAATTTTTGGTAAGCTGATTCATTTGGCTCTAAACAAAATAATAAATAGTTTTTGATGTAACTTTTGATCACAATCGGTTTTACTGGAACTTATAGGTATAAATATCGAATTTCACCATTCAAAAATTCTGTAGTATTTTAGCAATATGCAGAACGAATTTTTCGAGAGAAAAGGAACAATTCGTGAAAATATATAAAAAAATTTTAAATAGTTAAAAATTCCTTATATAAATCGATTAATCCGACTACGAAAAAACTCTGATCATAATTCTCAAACTATTGGAGTACTTTAGGGTTTCCCAGATGATTCTTAGGAAAGATGCGAAATTACGTTCATGGATTTATAACTATCAATTCTCATTGCTGCATCATTTCCCGCCAAAATCAAAGGAATCAGTCTAAATTTAGTTCAAGCAAAAACGGCAAAAGCTTCAATTTTTTGGGACACGCATTTATTAGCTTCAAGATATTGTGCAAATCAATCAATGGGAAATATTATATTAAAAATTAAGTCCCAGTAAACTCAGTTTCTTGTTTTTTCCTGTAACATTTTATCGTGGGTAAACAAGAACTCAGTATCCAAAAACAATTCAGATATGTCAGCTTCAGTTTCAGAATCTCCTTAAACATACAAATACAGATGAAATTCAAGGCTCAGTGTTTCTTTCTGCTTTCTAAACTCAAAACAACCCCCAAGTCCATCGAGGTTTAAGCATGCAAAAAGCACAGTATTTCACAAGTTTCATTTTGGTTTCCATAATAGAGGCAGTTATCCTTAATCTAAAAAGGCAAAATCATTATCATCATCAACATTTCAACTCGTTGGCCTGAAATACAAGCTTAATTAATGCCAACAACAGAGAGAACTCTCAAATATACCCAAAAGCCGCCTGAAAGTATGCTTCATACGGGTATATAGTATTTTTTGGGCATAGGTAAGTCCTTAGACTGGCTGGCTATCATTTACTGCTCTATTTAATTTTATTTTAAAATAGAGCTAAAGGACTAGCGGGAGGGTTCAAGTATGTGATAGAGTGAAATCTCATGCCATTTTGGATGCTAATGCAAAATCAGCCAAGCAAAAACGTAACATTAAAAGTAATTTTCCATTGTGAAAATCCTTATTTAAATGCCAAACGCACTAATGTGTCTGTGTGTGAGTGTGTGGGTGAGTGTGTGGGTGGGTGAGCTGGCCTTTGTCTGAAGGTTACGCTGTATATGTGTGTGTGTGTGTGTCTATATGTATCTGTGTGAGCGCTTTAAGATGAAAGCCAGTAAAAACAACTTGCACACATTTACATGTTAATGTCTATGCGAATTTGAATGTGAATGTGATTCGCTTTGTAATAAAATCTCATTCCTTTTTAAGTGTTAGAATTACAGATTTTAAACCTTTTTTGTATCCTTACGTCTTGTTTTTGTTGTGTTAGCTGTAACACCATTCACGCTTTGTTTGTCTTTTGATTTTATGTGCAAGGTCTTTGAAGAAATATAAGATGTCTTGTGCTTAGTTTTCGTGGAATACACTTAAAAGAAATAAATATAAGCTGTTTATTTGTAACTTTACTTGACTTAGGCCAAAAGGCATTTTATAAATTTAATAAAACAAATTAAATTAAAATCTTAACTCTGTCAAATCATCTTAAAAACATCCTTAACCTAAAAAGATTCCAGAAATAATGCACACAGTTATTTTTTTCAGTGTACTCATCTACTACATAATTTTATATGCAACTTAGACTGCCTGCGCACAAAAGTATGCTTCATTAGGCATTAAACAAAAACGCGGAGCATATGCAAAGTGAGACGAAACAAAATGAAATGGAATGAAACGAACATGTCATGACATGTCGCTGGCTACAAAAACGTTACGCGTACTAGCCAAGTTAATAGCAGTTTGCATTCCATGAAGTTGACATTATTTATTTTCAATTTCGTGCCCGACATCAGCATAAACAGTTACAGCGACCCGCTGCTTTTCATTGATGGGCCCCAAAATGGCGTCATTTATGCACGCACAAACATGTTCTTGCACGCACAAAGCTGCTCATAGTTTGTCACTGGTACTCACTGTGGTTGGCAACTTATTTTATGACAAAAATTTATTTTTTATTTATGTTGTGAATTTTTAAAATAATTATAATATCTTAGATCCAGAAATTATAAAAAAAAGACATTAAGTGGATTATGGCATCCTGGCGTTTCCGAAATCTTTTTCGGCTTAGAAACAATCAATATACACAAACTAATTATTATGTAAAGTATGTAAATGCAAAAAATTTGTAAAATTAACTAAAAAGATAAAATAATATTTTATAAATATCTAGTGGGTTTTAGAGTAGAGATCAGAAAAAGAAATTCGATACTACTTCCCTACGTTTACATTAAGTAAAGAAAAAATTAATATAAACTAATTATTGAATACTAGTAAGTTCGGCAGACGTTGTCCTGCCCTACCTTGAGTTTCAGCCCAATTTGAATCCGCAAGATTTTTCAGTATAAATATAAGACCGCATTTAAGGAAACTACAAAGTAATTCAATACTCATTGACAAGTTCGTCTTTTGATGAGACAAAGTTACAGAAATTCTGAGGAAATGAAATCAATCCGCTCCATTCGTCGACCGGGACTCGAGCATTACCGATAGTCAGCAATTGCTCAGAGAAATCTTCAGCAGATGTATCATTAAGCAATGATCTCTCATGTTTGTTGTCAGCCTGAAGTTTCCTCACATAGCGCCATAGATTCGATGATTTGAGGCAAGCGCTTATTTCGTCGGCAGCCGTTGATCTCGGAATTACTAGCAAATCGCTTGACTCTTCACAGGCAATTCCTTGTGCTTCTTCAGTCCTTCTTGCATTAGGTCTTTGTCGGGAAAGATTCGATCGTCTTGGATGCTTCATTGTTAATGTATGATTCACAGAGAATTACTGATGATTATATATTATATTTCTTACAAAATTTACATTATCAAATTCTCTACTTAAGCTATAGACAAAATTACGTTTAGCTGTTATTTGCGTTTTGTTATTCCATGTCAGATGCGTTTTTGTTGTACCACATTTCATAGTGACTTCACTGAAACGCGGTCGAGCGTGATAAAAAGTATCCTATATCCGTCTCCTGGCTCCAATCTACGTCTCCATCAATTTTCAGCCAAATCGGTTCATCCGTTCTTGAGTTATAAATAGTGTAACTAACACCACTCCCTTTTATATATATAGATTAATGAGTTAATACGGAAACTCACTCAAAAAATCTAAAAATACGGTTTGACAGTGTTTGCACATTTTATAAATAACTAGTTGTGATTCTTTTATGGTCCTTTTGTTAAATACCGTGTTATCTTATTCAAAGCCTTCTCCGTATACTGGGAAAAAAGAATCTTCAACAACGCTAGTAATAACACAACAAAATCCGCCTTTTGCATCCAAAGAACAGATCAGTATTTCTCAAAGTTTTTGGATTAGCTCAATTCGAATTTTATCATTATTTTCTTTACTATACAGAGTTATATCCATTTAACTTAAATTAAATTACATACCACTGCGTTGTAGCTCTTATTTAGAGCAGAGGGCGGTCCGAATAGCAGATACTAAAAAAAACCCAACACGTCAAGGTTCTGATAAAATTTCAGAAAATTCTACAATTTTTTTTAGGATTTGAACTCGAAATTGAAGTTAAAAAACTTCCACTTTTTTGGCTTTCGACTTAACCTCCAAGGTCTCATATAACGAGGTTTTCGAAGGATATTTCTAAACATGGATTCGGATTCAGTGAGCTGGAAAAAGTTTTTAAGAATATTTCCTGGAACAGCTGTTCTGAATAAAAATTGTTAGGTTAGTTAAAGTTAAACATATAATAAAAAAAATAAAATATAAATAAAAAGAAACTCGGAAAGCGGCAGTTTTATTTTTTTTTCGTTGTTTGGTATCATAAAAATCGAAACAAAGGTTTAAAAAACTATTGCCTTTTGGCTCTCGCCAAAACCTCCAATACTCCAATACTAGGATATCTCCGAGACCAATCGTGCTGGCTGGTTTCTAAACATGGACTCGGATTTGGAGACCCCAAAAAAATTTGTAAACAGTTCCCTGAAACAGCAGGCAGCAGAAAATATAAATAGTATTGCATTTTTTGTAAAAAGTTAACAAAAATATTCAAATAAATAAAATGAAACTCGGCAATCGGCCATTTCATTAATTTTTTTTTTTTTTCATATTTCGGGATCATAGAAAAATGCCCATCCATCTTGGAAATTTTTTGAAGACCGTTTTTATTGTTTCACAATATTTATATTTTTGAAATATTTAACAAAATTGATTTACCAAATTAAATTAACAAAATTTTGTTTCATATTGTTTTAATCTACAAGGGATTCTGGATCCGAAAATGTTTTCTAAGACTAGAAGAAAATACTTTTAGATTTTGTAACGACTTCAAGTGTTGGTGAGAGTAAGAGCGCTTTCACCGCTACTCGCACCAAGCAGTTCAAGCAGTTTTTCTAGTGCCCTATTGGCAATTTGGGAACAATGTTGTGAGGTGGCAAAATGCCTCCTCACAATTTGAAAAATAATCATGATAATTGGAATACGAAAAATTTTCAGGATAAAACGAACAACAGAGAACTAAAAAATCAAGACGAAAAATTTTAGACGTATTCGTTTTTACGTGCTCCTGAAAACGAAATTTGTTTCGCAATATATAAAGGTGATTTCCTTTCCTCGCAAGAAATTTTAATATTTTAAATATTCATATTTTAAGCAATTTTTTTTAAATAAGAGAAGTAAAAATGTTTGTCTGGAGACAAATTCCCTTCCTCGCAAAAAATTTTTATTTTAATGTTTAATAAAAAAAAATTATAAAAAAATAATAATTACTAATGTAATATTTCGCATACATTATGTTATTTATTTTTATTTTAATTCAATGAACTTTTTATCACTCGTGCTCCAAAAAACGAAATTTTTTGTCGATAAATCACAAATTTCCCTTTTTTATTTTCGATAGATTCGTATATTTACTTTATATTTGGGATGAATTCTCCTGTTGAAATGGTTGCCATAACTTTGCAATTTTTTATCATTATACTGTTGTTGTTCACATTTCATTTTGATTATATTTTTATTAATCTATCTTTTAAATAAAATAGCAGCAATATTTATAAAAATTATTCACAAGGGAAATTTTCGATCCAGTGAATACAAAAAAATCTTTTACTTTTTCAATGCATGCCATTTTCTTTGTGTTGAGTCAGTAAAAAAATATTATAACTAAAAATAATTTCCAGTAAATAAATAACTTTAAGTTGGCATAAATATCATCTAAGATTATCAAAAAATATTTAAAAAATTATTTCATTATAAAATGCGAAATGCCACAAGATATTTGGTTGTCAAGCCAAATAAAAGATTCGGTTTGGTGAAATTATGAACACCAAACATACGGTTTCAAAACGCATGCGAATAAAATTTTCAATTGATCGGGCGATTTTCCGGAGTTTCACGGCCGTATATTTTATTAAGGTGAAGCTCGCAAAATAAAAATCGGGCAATTTTTTCATGAGTTTCACTTGGTTTAACAATTCTCAGAATAATAGAATTTTTTGTGAATGAGGAAATCACACGATATTCAAACCCTTTTACGTCATGGAAACCATTGAACCAATTTGCATGCAGTTGACCAAAGTGGGGAAGAAAGAACGGCTGGACAGATCATCAAAAGAATTCTATGTAATTGTTAAAATACCCGCTACAATATGAGGTTGAGCATGGAAATAAAATATTTAGCGTGTGCACTTACAATTCACAACCTGTTTAAGCAGCAATAGCTATTGATGCTTATGCTGGCAAGAGTTACAATTGTTTAGTTTTTTATGGAAATTTCTTTGAATTCATTTATTAATTTTAGATTTTATTTATTAATTTTAGATTTTATTTATTTATTTAAATGTTTTTTATATGAAACGTGCACAAAATTGAAATGAAGTTGAAGGGTTTGTTTGTGAAATATTTGACGCACGATGAAATATTTGACTTTGTTAGCCCTGACAAGTGCTTCTTGGAATTGTATCCAGTCACAATAATTAAAAAACGTTAAAGCATCATTTTAGACTAAAATTAAGGGCACCTATAAGTACTGAAATTCTGCTAGATTTTAAACGCCTGAGCTGGTGACTTTTGGTTTTAAATCCTGGTGTACTAATTTAATTTCAAACCTTAAAGACTAAAATTTATGTTACCATATTTTTCAAAATCTTCAAAATGGCAGCTCTTTGACTAATGTTGTAGTTATATATTTTTATTGACAATCTAAAAACATCAAGTTCACTACATTCTTGAATATTGAAAAACCTATAAAATCCTATTTTTGACTATTTCACCTGCTTTTAAAAATGTTCGCTTTAAAGGTCAGTCCTGAACATAGCAAAAAAAAACCTCAAAACCATTCATTGGGGCTTCAGCTGACATTGAAAATTCCCCCCGGGGCTGTGTCAAAATGGCCTTTTAGGCGCTACCCAAACAATAAGCTCTGAGCCACTGTTCGTCTGTGTTGCTGTGCAATGTGGCGTATGCGTGTTGCGTGCGTCGTGCGGCGTGCAGCGTGTGGCACATTGTGCGTTGCGTGCTGTTAGGCTGCATTTGAAATGCAAAATAGTTTTATATGCCACAAAAATGGCAGCCATTCAGCGACGCTGTCGCTCATTTGCATGCATGATGTTCGCGCCTTGATGAGTCAGTTCCCCCACACAATGCCCCACGCTGCCTTCTGCTACCAACAAGGCCGTCAGTCAACCAACCAACCCATCAACTGTTCATAAGGACAGTCAGTCAATCACTCAGTCGTTCATTCAGTCAGTCATTCAGAGCGTCAACTAAGCGCACATTTGAAAAGCATTTTAGCCAAATTTAAATAATTAAACAGCAGACTTTAGTTCCCATACTCCCAAACTCCAACCAACATTCGTCCTGTGGAAATTAAAGCCAAACGTACAGGAAATGCATTCAAAATGCATTTAAAATATATTATGCAACCATTAAATCAGCTCTAGGGAAGTTTAATTAAGTTGGATAGTCTATGCTAGGGTTAATGTTCAAGTACTTGAGGTCATCGGAAATGCGTTGAGGTTATTTATAATTGCGGTAAGGTTCTAATTGTTGCGTTTAATTAGGAATTAAATTTATACCGTCTGCGGTCACTGCTACTCCTCAGGGCAACCACATTTGGTTTAAGTGGAATATTTGGAAACCTTGTTGAGCTCAAGAAGGGAAGGGCTCATTGACAACCCAATATTGGAACAAATAAATAAAAACTATGTTAAAAACAAGAAATTGGGACAAAATCTTAACTACATTTTTTTATAGGATCTAAAGATAAAAGGGAACATCTTTTCATACGTCTTTCGTGTCAATAAAAACCGAAAAAAAAATTTTATCTGAATACAATCTGTTAAAGCTAGATTCATAGTCTACTCCCAAATTCTATTAATAAGTAAGGCAACCAAGCAGTGCACTGCTTACATACGCTTGACAACAAAAAACAGGCAACTTCCGCATTGAGCCTCCTATCACTTAAGTTGATCCATTTTTTATTGGTAAAAAGAATTGAGACAAATTTTTAACTATTTTTTTATATAGAATAAATGTTTTCAATTATAGATAAAAAAGAAAGATGGTGTACCACCAATAATCGAAATTAATATGTACCAAATATCTCTGAATACTATCTATTAAAGTCAGATTCAAGGCTATTCTCAATTTTTATTAAAAAGTAAAATCAACCAAGCAGTGCACTGCTTGCATACGCTTGGCAACAATAGGCAGTCAATATCCGCATTGAGCCTCCTGTTGGTTCAGTTGAACCATTTTTCATTAAGCTCCTGCTGTTATAATGTTTTAATAAAAAAATTACAGGCAGTCAATTAAATTTTAAATTAATGTCATCACCAAAAAAAAAAAAGATTTTTACTTGTTTTTTAAAAAAAATATAATTTTAGTTTCATACCAAATTAAATTGCTCTCCACAAAATGTGGAATTTTGAACAAGAAGTGTTAATTTCGGCTAAAGCTTGGTAAATTTTAATTTTTTTCTTTTGGGAATAGAGTAATAAAACAAAAAATTTATTTATTTTTAAACAACTTCAATATTATAATAAATAGGATAAAAGCTTATTTAAAGCTATAGCGATTAGGCCTTAAGCTTGCATATTAACTAGGGTTGAGCATGCATATAGGGCATAATTTTATTTCTCTCTATTAAAAAGCGAGTATTAAGAACTTAATGACCATTGTTGGTCCTATCATAAAAATAAGCAACGTTTCCTTAATTTTAGTGGACGAACTTAGAATCTCTTTGATTTTTTTCTCAGCTGATATCCAAGATATTTCTAAAAACTATTTATCAGCATCAATTTCAATTATTAATTCAATTTCTTTAAATAACATAAAATCTGTAGACAAATTCAGATTTGCATACATCTAAGCAGTGCACTGCTTTCATACGCTTGAAGTCAGCAAGCAGGCAACATGCGAAGTTATAGTAAGCTTTAACTGGGAGCATGTTCTTTACCATTATTATTATATACTCAGGGCACTAATTAAAATGGTGGCAATTGTAAGAGATAGAGTAGATCTTTCCCAACTAAAGGAGATAGATTTTTATTTTTTTTTTTTGGGTTGTTGGGGATAGGATATTAAATGCTAAATTTTAAAGCAAAAATTTTTTTTTTGACCGATCGTTCCTATGGGAGCTATATGACATAGTTAACCGATTTCAATAAAATTTGACACAGTGCTCAAATACCTTAAAAAAGAAATTTATTTCAAATATCTTTACAAACAAACAAAACACATCGAATTTAAACGTGTTTTTGGACCGATTGGTCCTATGGGAGCTATATGATCTATTCAAACGATTTGGATTAAATTTAGTACAGTGCTTAGGAACCATAAAATACTCACGAATGTCAAATTTGGTCCCAATATCTTAACAAACAAACGAAACACAACAAATTTTTGTTCAAAAATCGATTTTTTGGAAGATCGGACCTATGGGAGCTATATGATATAGTCAACCGATTTTGTTCAAATTAGGCACATTGCTTAAGTGGTCTAAAAAATTTCCAAACGCCAAATCTGGTTATGATATCTTTATTAAAAACGAAATATACCGAATTTTCTTTAAAAAAGTTATTTTGGCCGATCGGTCCTATGGGAGCTATATGATATAGTCAACCCATTTCGATCAAATTTGGTACAGTGATTGGGAACTATAAAAAACTTTCGAATACCAAATTTGATTACGATATCTTCATAAACAAACGAATTATTCATTTAAAACACTTTTTTTTTGTCGAGGTCGTTCAAACATCCCCATGGGAGCTATATAATTTATCCCCGATATCAAAAAATAAAATAAACTTGCCTCCTATGGAATAATATGGGATCTAATGTGAAAGTTTGGTAACTCTAGCTCTTACCATCTCTGAGATCTAGGCGTTCACACGGACGGACAGACGGACATGGGTATATCGACTTCTCTATTCACCCTGATCATATTTTAGGTAACTTTGGGGTGTCTCCGACGTCTCCTTCTATATGTTACATACATTTTCGGCTTGCACAAACTTAATATACCCTTGGTACCATACGGTACAGGGTATAAAAATCAAGATTCTGTTCATAGAGCCCGCCGCTGGTTGCGGGAGTCCAGCTGAAAAGTTCATTCTCATTAAAGCAAGGAACAATCCATTTATTAGCGGACTCATCAGGACCAGAACAAAAATAATGTCAAGGCTGACATGAATGCAGAAATCTCCGTAGGCAATTGGTTGGTGATCCCAAAGTCGGCCGGTATTGACGAGCCACTGGACCAATTTTCATGCAGTTGACCAAACTGGGCAAGAAGGGTCGGCTAGACAGATCATCATAAGAAATTATTGGGGTCAAAATGAACTTCAGGGCGACCAATTGGAAACCATTATAAAATTTTATATTGTTAGAATAGCCGCTATAACATGCGGTTAGGCATGGAAATAAAACTTAAAGCATTTTCGCCTATAATTCACAACCTGTTTAAGCAGCAATAGCTATTGAAGCTAATGCTTACTATAGTCAGAATTGTATTTTTATTAAAAAAGGTTGATAATATTTGAATGTATATTATATTATTATTTATTAATTTTAATGTTTTTATACAAAATAAATATATTAATTTAAAATATTTTAAAGAAACTGTATTTAATTATCCTCTATTAAAAGTATGAATATTTAAGACTTATCGTGGAACATTAAGTTTTTGTTCTGTTTTTTATTAGATCCCATATAATTCGATAGGATAAAAGACGTCGATGAAAACCAAAAGATTAAGATCGATAACACTGTCCAACTGTGAAAAAGAACTTTTCAAGTGACCTAGTGTACGTTGTAGGTCTTGATGAGTAGATCACGATAGCGTTTTTCAAAATTGTCTAACACCCCCAAAATCGAAAGTTATCGCTTAAAAACCGTTTTCGGGTACTGCGGTCAGACCACTATCACAATGTCGCCATTTTTCAACCGATTTTCGATTGCTTTACGGTTTTGGAAAGAAGAAGATTCAAGCTTTAAGATGATATACACTTGTTTATACTTCATACAAAGAAACTACGAGATTTTTTAAAAGTTATCTAAGATTTACACTGTTTTTTTTCGATTTTCACACTTTGAAGTCATTTTTATATAACATATTTATTAAAACACCTTTACTTTTTTACATTTAATCTTAAAGAAATATTAATTCCGAGTAAGAAAAGTTATGGTTTATTAAAATCGGTCGATAAATGCTTAAGTTACGACGCTTATTGTAAACAAGAAAATTCAATTTTCATCGACAAAAAAAATGTTTTAGATGGATAATTCGTTTGTTCATGAAGATATCGTAACCAAATTTGGTATAATGCTTAAGAACATTAAAAAACTCACAAAGTGCCAAATTTGGTCGCAATATTTTAAAAAACAAACGAAATACAACAAATTTTGTTAAAAAATCCATTTTTTGGAAGACAATTACTATGGGAGCTATAAGATATAGTCAACCGATTTCGTTGAAATTTGGCACATTGTCAAGTGCTCTAAAAAATTTCAAAACGCCGAATTTGATCAAAATCGGTTGACTATAGCTACTCCCATAGTAATTGTTTCCAAAAAATGATTTTTTAACAAAATTTGTTGTATTTCGTTTGTTTTTTAAAATATTGCGACAAATTTGGCACTTGTAAATTTTTTAATGTTCTTAAGCATTATACCAAATGTTCATATCTTCATGAAAAACGAATTATCCATCTAAAACTTTTTTTTGTCGATGAAAATTGTTTTCTTGTTTATAATAAGCGTCGTAACTTATAGCACTTATCGGCCGATTTTAATAAACCATAACTTTTCTTACTGAATTTCTTTAAGATTAAATAAAAAGTAAAGGTGTTTTAACAAAATGTTATATAAAAATGACTTCAAAGTGTGAAAATCGAAAAAAAACAGTGTAAATCTTAGATAACTTTAAAAAATCTCGTAGTTTCTTTGTATGAAGTATAAACAAGTGTATATCATCTTAAAGCTGAATCTCTTCTTTCCAAAACCGTAAAGCAATCGAAAATCGGTTGAAAAATGGCGACGTTGTGATAGTGGTCTGACCGCAGTACCCGAAAAACGGTTTTTAAGCGATAACTTCCGATTTTGGGGGTGTTAGACAATTTTGAAAAACACTATCGTGATCTACTCGTCAAGACCTACAACGTACACTAGGTCACTTGAAAAGTTCTTTGATTTTTGTCAATTCTGTAGGACAGTGTAATTCGTTTATTTGTCAAGATATTGAGATATCGTAACCGAATTTCTCAACATGAATTTTTTTTAGAATTCCCTAGCGGGATAGCAAATTTCATCAAATTTTGACTTGACTAATCATATAACTCTCATGGGACCATGAATGAATTAAATTTTCTTCAATAAATATTGTTATTAAAAACTTATCGTGGTACATTGGGACTTTTTGCTCTATTTTTTTGTAAGATTTGAACCGTTTAAGTTGATCTAAATTTAGCAGAATTTGCTTAAATATATTTTCGAGTTCTCAATGAGATCCCAAATCAAAGCTGATTTTTTTAAGAAGGCTTTGCTTAAAAAAGAATTTTCGACCATATCCCGAAACACATTAGAAATTTTTATGCTTTGTACCGTATGGTACAGGCCGTAAATGTATGCAACATAGAGGAGTCGTCGGAGACACCCCAAAGCTTCCTAAAATATGATTAGGGTGACTAGAGAAGTCAATATGCCCATGTCCGTCCGTCAGTATGATTGACTAGATTTCAGAGATGGTAAGAGCTAGAGCAACCAAGCTTTCAGGTTAGATCCCTTATTATTCCATAGGAAACCTTAAAACCTTATTCCAGGTTAGTTTGGCACTCGGAAGTTTTTTAAAGTTCCCAAGCACTATAGCAAATTTTATCAAAATTGGTTGACTAAATCATATAGCACTCATAGGAACGAACGGCCAAAAAAACGATTTTTGTACATAATTCGGCATTATTTGTTTTTTTATGTTGGAGTTTTTAGGCAATAGAGTTAGTAGTACTCTTGTCTATAAAATGTATTCTTCTTAAAGTCGTTTATATACAAATTCTGTTAAAGTTCTTTCACTTATCGTAAAAACATAAATAATTCTAGGGCTAATTAACAAGCAGTTAAGTTCAGAAATTTTCCACAGTTTCTTGCAAATGTTTTTTTAATTGCTCCACTTAAGTTTAAACTACGCCACTTTATTAACTTGAAAAGCGGATTGTAGCCAACTCTACTCTAACCCCTTTTTTTATGGTTCAGGGTCTAAAGTAAGCAAATTGTTTAAAGTAGCATTTTGGGGTTAACTTTATGAAATGAAGTTAATAACAATAACAACAACAACAACAAAAAAGTTAGCAAGAACAACAAGAAGAACTACAAAACGAAAGCACAAAAGCAAATACTACAACAAACAAGCTGCCAAAGAGGAAAAGTGTAGAAATGAAGAGCAGCAGAAAAGGGGAGGAGGCAAACAAGAACAAGGCTTCAAAAGTTTTTCCGCTTTAGTATAAAATAAAAAATAAAACATTAAAAAAGTTAAGCCAGCCCTGAGCTTAGAGAAATAATATGAAAACAAACAAACAATAATTATAATTTTATTTCTTTTCAAAAAAAAAAAGACAGAAATGGAAAATAAAATACATTAAACTTAAGGCAACTTAAAAAAAAGTTTGCCAGAGAACAATTTTTGAAAAAATAAAAACGAAGTTTTTGTCGCTACGTTCGAGATGTAGAATTTTGTATACTCTGTAAACAAAAAATACCACTAAGATGGGGCAGTGGAGTTTTTATTATGAAAGGATGCTTCCGGAACAACTAATTTTTTTTAAAGTAACAAAAATTTAAAAAAAAATAAAAAATTCTGAAAATCGAAATCGCATCATCATAACTGTGGAAATTAAAAAAAATGTTGTTTAAGTTTAATTTCTCATATAAGTTTTACATCATATAATACCAATTATAAAATAATATTTAATTTGAATTCAGTTTTTATCATTGCGGCAAGAAAAGCGGCACTAAAAATTCCTAAAATTGATTTGTTTTCAAAATACCGTTCAAATGATTTTTAAAAGCTCCGCATATAAAATATGCTCCGCTAATAAAAAAAACAATAAAATAGAACATTTACGATTGTAATTTTTTTATCAAATTGCTTGTGAACTTTTTTTTTAATTTCTTGAAAAATTTACCCTTCATTGCTCTGGCTACAAAACCTTTATAACTTCGAATTAAATTCTTCTTTATAATTATATAAAGAAACTAGCCGGCCTCCGGCACGCTCGCTTCGCTCGCTCGTCTAGATCTTTATTTTCTTCCAATGATTTATTTTTGTGGCGAATTCACGAAATTGCATTATGTGCAAATATTGATCTGATCTTATGTTTTTTATACAGAAATCAAAACATGAATTGTAAGCAAAAATCGCAGAATTCCTTTCTTCTTAAGAAAACTTTCTTGGAAAGGAATAACTAAATCAATATTAATTTCTTAAATTGATGAAATTGTAAATTATCCTACCGAGTTTTTAAATTCACTTGATTTGCCAGGAATGTTAGGAGTGCCAACCCTTATCTCTTAGGGGTATGAAAAATAGATGTTGGTCGATTCTCAGACCTGCCCAATAAGCACACAAAATTTCATGAGAATCGGTCTAGCCGTTTTGGAGGAGTATGTTCACACAAAAACCAATATTCACAAAAATGCGTATATCTCACGAACCAATTCACACAAACACATCGCAATAGGCTTAAAACCTCCGCATTGACCTCTAACACACGCAAAAATCAGATTTGAAATTCATCGACTCGTTCATGAGAACACCGATAGCACGTAAAACATAAGTTTCTTCTTATATATACAATTCTAGTTTCACAATGTTAGTTACCATACTCCTCCGAAACGGCTGGACCGATTCTCATGAAATTTTGTGTGCTTCAATAAAATAAAATTTATAACGTTTATAATTTTTGTGTTTCCTTTCGACAAAAACTATTAACTAAAAAATATTAGTTAATCTGACAATGTACACAATGCCAACCTAAATTAAAAAAAAAATTTTGTATTGGAAAATCAAATTGTCCTTTTTAGTATTTTCGTCGCAATTTTGTTATATTTTCTCAACCTTAAACAATCCTTGGACTTCCACGAACATTTCAAGACCAAAATTAGCCAAATCGGTTCTGCCGTTCGTGAGTCCATAAGCTTCAAAGGAACATAACTTTGTGACACGAGAATTTTATATATAAGATAAATAAAAATAAATTTTATTCACATAATATTTCAGGCTCTGCGCTTATTCCGTGGATTAAATTTTTTTTTATGAGAGCTTATGTAGCATGTTTTTTAGATTATTTTAATCGAATTGTCTTTTGAAGCTCTACAACACAAAAAATTTGTTTACTAATTTCAATATAATTTTTATTATTTATTTATGAAATTTTATTTTTTTTAGTTTTTTGAAATAAGCAATTATAAAATAAATAGGAAAAACAAATAAGTAAAGTTTGATTTGATTAATTCTATAAATGGATTTTCAATGAATTTTTTTAACATTAATTTATAAATATCGAAAAGTTTTACTTTCTGAAAAACTAATTTTCTTTATGACATGTACACCGATTAAGCCCCATATATTGACAGTTTCAAGTTCCCTTCAAATTATACATTTTATATAAAAACAAAATTAATAAATAAATTTTCGTAAAAAATAGACAGTTTTAACTTTTTTTTTTATGTATAATAATAAATATGTATAAATAAATAAATAAACTTGAACTAGCATTAGCTTTAATAGCTATTGCTGCTTAAACATGTTGCGAATTATAAGCGCACATGCTTTAAATTTAATCTGCATTCTTAACCACATATACTTGCGGCTATTATAATAAATATAAGGCGCTTAGTTGAATTGGAATATTTCACTATAATATACTGTGGAATATGTATAGGTGTAGTTAATCGCTTTCAATCTATCTGTTTTTGTGAATTCTATATATCTATATAAAAGAGGTTATTAATAACCAAATTTTGAACTAAACTCGAAAACAGATTCTTCTTTATATATTACATTTTTTTCAATTTTGGAATATAACAACACGGTGTGAACTTTTATCATGGTTTCCAATTGATAGCCTTGAAGTTCACGTTGACCCCTATGAATTCTATTGATGATCTGTCTAACCGATCCTTCTTCCCCAGTTTGATCAACTGCATACAAATTTTATCCAGTGGCTCCCATGACGTAGAAGGATTTGATAACGTCAATACTGGCCGATTTTGGGACCACCAACCAAGCCGAGCTATTGCCTGCGGAAATTTCAGCATTCAGGTCGGCCTTAATATTATTTTTGGTTCTGGTGCTGTAGAGTCCGCTAACAAAGAGATTGCTCCTTGCTTTAATGAGAAGGAACTTTTTAGCTCTACCTCCGCTGCGGCTGGATCTATGAATAGAATCTTGCTTTTTATGCTTTATTGCTTTCAGCAGTTTAGACTTAGATTCTTTAAAACAAATAAAATTCCGCCTAATTAGAATAAAAATTTACGCAGCGAAAATTTGTTCTAAAAAAAATGTATTCCATTTTAAAATCAACAAAAATACCCAAAATCCCCAAACAAAAAAAAATAAAAATCCGTCACATTTAATTGGAAAAAATCTACTCCAATCTGCTCCAATTGTCACCATAGTCCTTAGTGCCTTAAATAATCAAAAATTTGACAATACTGATTTTTAACAAATTACTAGAAAAAGTTAATATTATATATGCGAAAAAACAAGCACCCAGTTAAAGCTTACTATAGCTTCGCACGTGAACTGCTTGCGGACTTCAAGCGTATGCAAGCAGTGCACAGCTTAGATGTATGTAAATCTGAATTTGTCTACAGATTTTATGTTAATAGAAATTGATGCTAACAATAATAGATAGTTTTTAGAAATATCTTGGATATCAGTTGAGAATAATATCAAAGAAATTATAATCGTCTACTTAAATTAAGGACATCTTCATCCTCTTGTTGTGATAGGACATGCAATGGTCATCATAGTTCTTAATGTTCTCTTTTTAATAGAGAGAAATCAAATTATGCCCGACATCTATATGCTCAAACCTAGTTAATATGCAAGCTTAAGGCCTAATTGCTAAAAGCTTTTATTCTATTAATAGAGTTATGTTGTTTTTAAATAAATTAATTTTGGCTGTTGGTGTCAAGCGTATGTAAGCAGTGCACTGCTTGGCGGCTTTAACTTTTTAATAGAAATTGAGAGTAGACTTGAATCTGACTTTAACAGATAGTATTCAGGGATATTTAGTATATATCACTTTCGGTTGCACACCATTTTAACTTTTTATTTTGTCAATATGGGATTATAACCTTTTAAATTTATTGGTTGATTCTCAATAAATAAATATTCAATAAAAATAAATTAAACTTTTTAAAATTGAAAAAAATTATAAAATTCCCAGTCCAATAGATTAAATTATTTTCCTACTGGCAATTTATAAAGCTGGCTTTTCAGGTTGATTACAAAAATAACCGCATCCTAGGGCAATAAGAATCAAAAACGCAATTTTCAAATTGGATTCCTAAATCCAGAGGATATTATTAAAGGGGCACCAAGAAATAGTCACGACTAACTGGCATATTTTGGTGGAGATTCAGATTTTATCTTGTTGAACCAGATTTTTAAAAAGTTAAATATTATTTTAATTCGGTCTAAATATTATTCGAGTTCCAGTTTTCTAGTTCTAGTTTATTGATACAATTAAACTTATTCTAGGCACAATTTTTTTCTTCAGCTATTTCAAGAGTTTAATTTTTCTCTTATAAATATTTCAACTCGGTCAATCAAAGGCCTAAAGTTTAAGATTGTCACAAAACAAACCAACTTTTCAAGCATACTCCCATTTGCAGTGTATCATAATGTCAAGTGCCGCCTTTAATTCCTATGCTGCTGAACAGTGCTGGGCGTTCCTGCTTCCGCTGTCACTTAAACTAAATGCGCGTCTAGCAGGAATTGGGGTGTGAGTGTGGTCCGGGGATTGGAGACAGACTAAGGAAGGGCTGATGCAGATTGCTCCCTAGCTCCCTGACTCCCTGGTTCGCCTGCTGCTGCTGCTGCCATATTGCTTTGACAAACAGCTGCGTTTGTCATGTGTTAGCCTGCGAGCAATATTTTCCGGCAAATGCCAAATAAAAATCCCTAAACTTATGTCACCAGGCGGCAGCAGAAGTTGTGGCTGGAGCCGGAGCTCCTTGGGCTGCCCTGGTATGTGCTATCAGCAGTCAGTAGAGCAGCTAGCTACTCCTGCCTGGCACTGGGAATTAACAGCACACACATATATAGGAAGCTTTGCTGCGTTTCTTTTCTTTCTTTATAACGTCTGTTTTATTTTTGTTAACTTTTGGTCTTTTTTTCTTGCTCCTGGTAGGGATATTTTGGATTGCCAGACATGGCAAACTTTATATGCATGCAAACGATGCTTTGGAGACATGGTGACGTTGATAAGTTTGCATATAAATTGTGACACATGCTACGCAGGATGCAGCTATCAGGGGCACAAAAACAAATCGAGCCTGCTTGATTTGTAGTTTAAAGTAATGTAGAGAGAGAGAGAGAGCCTTCGAGACAAAATGTTGATGAAATTTACAAGGCTTCAAAAACAACAACAACTTTGAACTTATTAGAAAACTTCATAAACCAGGGCTCAGTTAGGCAAAACATGCAAAGTACAAAAACTTTGCTTAATTTTGCTTTGGCACACTGTGCGTATGTGTAACTTATTTATGTGGCAGCAACTGTGTGTGTGTGTGTACAGATGTCAAAGGTTTGAACTTTGAACCACATACACATTGACACACACACACACACAGTCAGTTAGCCAGCTTTGACCCTTGCCTGTAGCTCCCAAGTGTCTCTTGTGTCGCATAGAATTTATTGGCACTTTTGGCTTCGCTTTCGGACAAGTCCTTCTCACAGGACTCTTTTTGGCTTTCATGTTGCCAAAGTAGATTTTGTTGCTGTTTTGTTGCCAAATATTTTCGTTTGTCTCTGCGCTCCACTCTCTCTCTGGAAATTTTGTTAATGTGCGGCTGTCTTTTTCATCTTTAGTTGATGTCCTTTACTTTGCGGTCACTGGCATAAGGATGTGACTAATAAATATAAATATTGCTTGATTTTCTATTATATGGCTTTAGTAGTTGATTTTAAGTCATTTGCACAATATTAAACTAATCTTTAAGATATGTTTAAGGATTTGTGATGATAATTTTAGGTACCATATATAATCTCTTTCTTAAATCCCAAGCTAAATACGACCTTACCATTTAGCGACTTAGCCAGATACTTCGGGTTAGTACTAGACAGCAAACTGGACTGGAACCTAAACACAGAAGATCGAAGAAAAAAGGTCACGATCGCTTTATATACTTGTAAGAAATCCATTGGACTTAAATGTGGCATATCCCCAAACATTCCACTGGCTGTACTCTGCCATTGTTATCATTCTCACATATGGAGTTTCGATGTGGTGGCCTACCTTAGATAAGAGGATAGAGCCGTTCGCAGAAGTGTATGTAAATGCGAAAAATTTCTGATCGCCATTCACTTGGGAGTGGCCAGAAATGATTTTTTTGCTGAAAGGTTCAAGCAGCTCACAAACTTCTGACTCTCGAGTCAAGTATCCTCTGGGTAATCCCCTGAACAACCTTTCTGGGGGCTAGCTAATTGTGAGAAGGCGAATCGTAGCGTCTGTTCCCCATGATGGGGCGGCTATAAAAGACGTCTGTTTTCCTATAGTGGCGGTGTGCCTGTCGAGTTCGAGCTTATGGGGTTATTACCCATATCTTGGAAAACACCAACCTAGCGAAACAAAAATGTTAACTACATGAAATATGACAACAAACGGAATAGATTCCCCAAGGGGTAACCATATATTGGCTAATCCCCCTACTGGGGAAACAACAATCCATTCTATCAGCTTTACGCATGAGAGAGGCGAAAAAGTATAATGATCAAGATTTTAGTCAAGGTCGGGTCATCCCCGAAAGCACAGACTACTGCATACCGCAGGAAGATTTTACAACTAAATTCAGAGCCTATATCCCAACCAGAGGGGAGTGGAAGGCCCAGTGGGCTCGATAAAGGTACTTACGGACGGTTCCAAGCTAGTCGACCGTGTAGGGGGAGGTGTCTACGTTTAGGATTTCAACATTAGAACTGCTTTTCGACTCCCGGACCACTGCAGTGTTATTCAGGCAGAGGTCACTGCAATTCGGGAGGCTTAAATAACAATAAGAAGTCTACAAGTTCAAAATAAGAACAGTTGTATCTCTATTCGGACAGCCAAGCAATAGCCGCTCTAGTCCCTAGTTTCGATGACTTCGTGTAGGAAGTCAGTGAATGGCTGTCGCTTTTCTCTAGGAGAGATGGCTGAGCAGTTTTCAATTCACCTGATATGGGTCTCAGGACTTAGGGACCTTGAGGAAAATTTTATTGCGGATGAACTGGCTAGACAAGGAACTACCAGCATCCTCCTTCAAGACAAGGAGAGCCTGGGTATACCTATGGCCAGCTGTAAGCTGAAAATATGAAATTTTTTCGCTCTCTATGCAAATTAAACGTGGAGTCGGATATCGGCAAACTTGGCCGACATAATGCAAAAAAAAAAAATAACGCTGTCTGAATAGAGCCCAGTGCTCATCTGTTATCCGAGCCATCACGGGACACTGGTTGGTAGGAAACCACGCATTCAGGTTGAATGCTCCCCACCATGACTTCTGTAGAAGCTGTGGCGATGAAGAGGAGCTGTAGACGGTGGAACACTTCTTTTGTCACTGCCCTGGACAGGGCAGTAAAAGACTTAGGTTCCTACAGTCTCACTTTCTATACGATTTATTTCAGCTCTCTGAACAGAGTCCAAAATGCCTTTTAAGGTTTATTCAGGCAGCCGGATGGCTACCTCAATTTGTATGGGGATCTCTCAAGTGGGGAAGAGTGGTGAACTAGCTCACTCTAGCGGAATCGCAACGGGTCAATCCTTGGCCTAAGTGAGTTGGGACGTCTGTCCCAACTGGCCGCCCTAACCTAACCTATACGAGTATTATTTAATAAATTCTAGCATATTATTGATTTTTTTTAAAGTCTTGCCTTAATCCTTTTATTATTACTTTACGCTTAAATATCAAGCATTCTCTTCAATTTTTTGTCAATTTAACAAAATTCTCGGCTCAAAATATATTCTAAGCTTTCCATATTACTCTTGTTATTTACAAAATTTTCTTCTAATCATTTAATATTACCTAACATCAAAGCCAATATTTGCCAATATTTAACATAAAAGTTATTTACGCAAATTAAATTAAAAACACATCATTCTTAATTTTCATTTTCTCAGCAACTGGTCTAAAATTCGTTTATAAACTCTGATATTCCCAAAACAACAAAAAATAATAATAACAATAATAATAAAAATAAATCACTTGGCTGGCAGCCAGGAGCATCTAGAGAGCATCTAATAAACAAATATCGATTATGGCCAAGTTAAGTAAACATCATGTTGGCAAAATGTGAACAACATTTAGACGCTTTGAACATTGGCCTAGAGCCACGTACCAAAAACTTTTTGCCTCCTTGTGTTGACGTCTTTTTGTTGTCTGCAGGTAATTAGACTTAACTCGGGCGAGCTATTGATAGAATCTGATAACATCTAATATTGAGGAGTCTGGACCAGCTAATTGAAAAAGTTTCAGTTTCGTTCAGTTCAGGGTTTTTTTCATTGGCAAATGAGAAAAGCCAAGACCAACAACAATTTGTAAGCCCAGAGGCTATATACTTTGATATGTAGAGAAGATAAAAGGGTATGTTAGTTATTCGGAATTGTATGTAATTGAAGGTGGTAGATTTGGAATAAAATAGCAGCAACTAAACAGAATCAGTGTTAAAATTTTCCAACTTATTAGTAAGATTAGACATGACTTTGAACTCGATATCGATGGTCAATTGCTGAATACGAACCTAATGATAAAAACGAGCGAATTTGTTTTATAAAAAAATATGCATTTTGGGTAATAGTTACAAGGAAATCCATTTTTTTTTCCCAAAAACCGCCGATCGGTCCGTTCTAAAAAAGTAAGAGAAGATAAGATTCATTATGTTTCCCAAAAAATATTATGGATTCAACTCTTATTTTCTTAATATATAAAATATAATTCATATGCTGAACATGGTATGGTTGGTTTTATTTTGTTTATGTTTTGAAGTTTGTTGGTCGATGAGCTTTTCTTTATTAAACGAACTTGCGATACTCTATGTAACAATATTGCAATAAAATTCGGTTCATTGCTTAGGAACTCCAAAAGATGTTTGCAAATTGGCTACGATATTTTTTTAAATATCCAAGTCATGCCCTTAAAACCTTTTTTTACCAATCGGTCCTATATGGGCTATACCATATATAGATATATAGACAACCAAGTTTAGATCAAATTTGGAACAGAGCGTAGAAACATTAAAAAACTTTCGAATGCCAAAGGTTACGAAATTTTCCTATGCAAGCGAGCTATGTCCCTAAAATCTTTATGGTCGATCGGTCCTATTGAGGCTATATGACATAGTCATCCGATATGGATCAAATACATTGTTGGAAAACTACCAAGCAGTGCATTTTATTGGGATATTTTCAGAAATAAACGAAACATCACGAACTTCTCACCATACAAGTCTTTTGACCAATTGGTCCTATGTGGGCTATATGATATAGATAGCCGATTTTTATAAAATTAGGAACAGTACGAAAGAATATTCGAATGTAAGATTTGGTAGCAATATCTCATTTAAATATCTTCCGTAATACAGTAGAGTAGAGTTAGCTAGGTTAGCCGAGTTCACCCGGAGACCTTATGCCTATGTAAGGGACAGGAGTATGATGAAGGGAATAGTAGAGTGGCGAGAGAATATAGTAAATGCAGGGTGTGAGGGAGATAAAGTAGCCAGGGGTGGGTCAATACTATGCTCTTAATAGTGTGCGATGACGGTCGACTAGAATAGACTTTAGACTGATGTCATTTTTGCCGCTTTCCAGACCACGTATACCTAGAATTTAGTAGACGGAATAAAATCAGTGCTGTAAGCTCCTGAGAAGACTTCGGTGCATGTGCCATCATCCGTCTTCAAAACAGCAATACAGATCTATAGCTTGAACTCCATGATGGGAGTTAAAGCTTCCAATCTCCTTCCTCCGGAGAGCAGCTGTAACGTATACCTAGAATTTAGAAGACGGAATAAAATCAGTGGTGTGAGCTCCTTTGAGAAGACTTCGGTTGTTGTGCCTTCATCCGTCTTCAAAACAGCAATACAGATCTATAGCTTGAACTGCATGATGGGAGTTTAAAGCTTCCAATCTCCTTCCTCCGGAGAGCAGCTGTAACGTATACCTAGATACCTAGAATTTAGAAGACGGAATAAAATCAGTGGTGTGAGCTCCTTTGAGAAGACTTCGGTTGTTGTGCCTTCATCCGTCTTCAAAACAGCAATACAGATCTTTAGCTTTAACTCCATGATGGGAGTTTTAAGCTTCCAATCTCCTTCCTGCGGAAAGCAGCTGTAACTCTCCTTGTCCCCAGTTGGTATGCCTATCTCAGCTAAAATACTGCTGTTATCCGAAGTTGATGGCAACAGAAGATTCAGTGTCCGGAGTCTCGCTGCGCTTCTGAAAATTGGTTATTCTTGCCTTTACCATCTCTGAGATCAAGGTGTTCATACTGAAAGAAAGACAGACAGATGACAGAGTGAAAGACGGACATGGTTATATTGACTTATCATATCACATTATCACCACCTTTGGGGAGTCTCCGACGTCTCATTCTATAAGTATTCTCATTCATACATTTTCGGCATGCACAAACTTAATATGCCCAGTATAAAAAAAGCACATCAGTGAAATCTGGACACGCTGGAATTTTGAGACTATGAAAAAATCCGCCGATGCTGCAAATCTAAAAATCCTTTCCCGTATGTCACATATTTTAACAATGCTCGCAAAATTTCCATCTGTCATCTCTATTTCAGAGTATTCCACATAGCCGACTTAAACCCAGACTAACCAACCTACTCATTACTATTATGTATTATGGTCAACAGCATGCAGCGTAATTGTGGTCAACTTTACCTTCAAGTGCCTGCCATTTGCATAATAAGCATTCCGGACAAGCTGCTCCTCGGATTCACTGTTGTTTATATGGTTGTTGTTGATTTTCTAGGCATTGTTATTGTTGTTGTTATGGCTGCTGTGATCAACAGCGCATGAAATTGTTGTCTGCTCAGTTCTAGCTTAAAAATTAGAAAACCATTCGCACGCATGCCTAACCCCAAAACATAATACCCATTCCCGCAGACGAGACCCCAAGAATTGCTTACCTTATAATACAGCAGGTTGATGGGGGGCAGGAGAGGGTGGAGGGGAGTGGTCTTTGAATCCTGCTTATGGCCATGCATGGCAAAATATGCGCTGAGCCAAAACGGAAAACATAAATTTTCGTACGATATGAAAACAGCCAAACACATCCGCACACAAATAAATCATAAATAATAAATGAAAATGAAAAATGTGCAGCAAGACGGCAGCGACAACAACAGCAACAACAACAACGATAACTGCGAGTACAACAACAACAACAGCAAATGGGAGAGCTTTGCGGTAAAGAGAGAGGAAGGAAGCGCACAGAACCTGTCAGCAAGTGCCAAGAGAGCGGAGCTACAAAGAGAGTAAGTGCCTAAGAGAAAGGGTGCGAGATGGAGGAGCTTAGGGACCAGGCAGAATAAGATAATGCCAGTCGAGTTAATGCAAGTGACGCAATAACAACAACAACTACAACTTGCATTAAGCCTAACGAGTAAAATAGCAACGAAGTTTGAATGCTCTTTGAATACGCGTATGTACATTGAAAAAAATAATGACATTTTTTAATTTGGGTTATTAGCATTCTTGATTTTAATTCTTAAAACGATATCTGAAAAAATAAAAAACGTCTTTAATTAACATAAAAAAGAACTGCGGAAGTCACCCTTGAAAAAAGACGAAGAATTTGAAGCGGAATACCTGCACAACATCAGCATTCTAGGGGAAATCCTAGATGCTCGCCGCACGGTTTAGGCAAGTCTGCAAGCCTAATCGTAGTAAGCACGGCTATGAAGGTAGCACACCTGCCGTCAGACTGGGACGCCTAGGTCCAATCAATCAATGCGTCTGAGTTTTATTGATTCGTGAATTCACAAGAAGATTAGCCTCGGATAACAATTGTTCAACGTTGACGACTTATGCCAATCGAAAAAGGTTAAGAGCAGTCAAGCATGGAAATTCGCAAAGTGGTCTGCCGAATACGCTAAACTTAATATGGACATTTTGGGCGTAAGTGAAGCCAGATGAAATGGAACTGGCGAAATAATCACTAATAAAGGTGACCTTTTTCTGTATTCGGGCATGCCTAACTTCGAAGGAAGGCTTCGTCTAAGCATGTTATCAGTGCGAGGTTTAGATCCAAGCGAAGAAACATATCTGTTATTCATGCACCGACTGAAAACAGTGAGCTCATTGACAAAGAATATTTCTTCAGCCTATTACCTCACACCGATATTATTATACTTATGGGGGATTTTAACGCTCAAGTCGGTTCAAACAATGAAGGTTACGAAACAATATAGGTAGCACACGCTTCAGGCGATCGCAATGAAATCGGTGAAATGTTGATCGAACTTTGCACCAACTACGACATTGAAAAAGTGGTATCAATGTTTCCCCATAACATGGGGGTCACCAGGAGGAGATTTTGTCACGCAAATAGATCACATCTGTATGTCTGGTTAAATTTTGATAATGATATTTTATATTGAAAAGCTAAACAACCGGAATACGAAAGACGAATTCGTATCTAAAAACATTACCCAGAGAAGGCCTGGGAACATCTTAGCAAAGCCATGCAAAACAAATCTAGTACAGTGCTCGGAATGAAAACTAGGTCGAAAAAAAAAATGGATGACGGATGAGAGCTGGAAGCGTATACTAGAAAGGAATAACGTAAAATCTAGTCAATTAGCTGAAAAAAATCCACAGAGTAGAGAAGAGTTGGCTATTGAATATACTGTAATGAACAGGCTCATAAGGAAACAAATCAAAAAAGACAAGAAAGCTTACTATGATGATCCGGCGAAGAATGCGCAGATAGCGGCTGAAAAAGGGGATATGAGAAATCTGCATAGTCTGGTAAAAACTATTGAAGATAGGATGCACGTTGCAACGACTTGCCGCCCTATAGAAGGCGAAAGTGGCAACATGGTGAGAATGGGAATCTCCCAATCCGAAGGAGACATAATGTAAACAGGCAAATAAAAAAAAGGCGGACGTAAAGTCGGGCGCGGACGACTTTAGGATACCCTGTACCACTAGCTTGTAATAAAGTCCGATTTCTTCACAAAAAACCAAAAACAGAAGAATTTTTAAGCAAAAATTTTTTTTTGACCGATCGTTCCTATGGGAGCTATATGATATAGTCAACCGATTTCAATAAAATTTGACACGGTGCTTAAATACCTTAAAAAAGATATGAACGCCAAAGTTATTTCAAATATCTTTACAAACAAACAAAACACATCGAATTTTGTATAAAAAACGTGTTTTTGGACCGATTGGTCCTATGGGAGCTATATGATCTAGTCAAACGATTTGGATTAAATTTGGTACAGTGCTTAGGAACTATAAAATACTCACGAATGTCAAATTTGGTCCCAATATCTTAACAAACAAACGAAACACAACAAATTTTGTTAAAAAATCGATGTTTTGGAAGATCGGACCTATGGGAGCTATATGATATAGTCCACCGATTTTGTTCAAATTTGGCACATTGCTTAAGTGGTCTAAAAAATTTCCAAACGCCAAATCTGGTTAGGATATCTTTATTAAAAAACGAAATATAGCCAATTTTTCTTTAAAAAAGTTATTTTGGCCGATCGGTCCTATGGGAGCTATATGATATAGTCAACCGATTTTGATCAAATTTGGTACAGTGATTGGGAACTATAAAAAACTTTCGATTGCCAAATTTCGTTGCGATATCTTCATAAACAAACGAATTATTCATCTAAAACGCTTTTTTTTTTCGAGGTCGTCTCAAACACCCCCATGGGAGCTATATAATTTATCCCCGATATCAAAAAAATAAAATAAACTTGCCTCCTATGGAATAATATGGGATCTAATGTGAAAGTTTGGTAACTCTAGCTCTTACCATCTCTGAGATCTAGGCGTTCACACGGACGGACGGACGGACAGACGGACGGACAGACGGACAGACGGACATGGGTATATCGACTTCTCTATTCACCCTGATCATATTTTAGGTAACTTTGGGGTGTCTCCGACGTCTCCTTCTATATGTTACATACATTTTCGGCTTGCACAAACTTAATATACCCTTGGACCATACGGTACAGGGTATAACTACCCCTCCCACACCAGAGGAAATTGAGAGTTCAATTAGTACCCAGAAAAAAGGCAAAGCTTCCGGAAGAGATAAAATTGCCGTTGAATGCTTCCAAGCAAACAATTGATACTGCCGATCATTACGAATTTATTTATGTCTTCTAAAATCGTGTGACTTAGCCTTTTCAATATTTTTTTGGCGGTACTCTTGAGCTTTTGAAGGGCATACAAGGAAAACTTTTTATTCATTAAACAGCATCAGAAATAAATAAAAAAGTTCTAAAATAAAACTTACAGGATGCATTGGATTTCATCCCACCAAAAAAATAATATTTATACACTTTTCCCTGTCTTATGCAAAATTTAAGTTAAGATGCTCTTAAAAAAAACACCCTTTACTACTTATTTTTAAGGCGAAGTAATAAGCTTTTAAAGTTATATTTATGTAGAAAATTTGTTACCTTTTAGACCGATTTATATATACGCCTCTTTTTGTTAGATTTATTCCGATTAATTTATTTCTCTTAAAAAATACCCTTTACAAAATATTTGTGCTGCTCGTAAATACGAGGGGAATTTAAAAAGGAAGTTTCCCTAATTTTAAAAAAAACTACAAAAAAATTTTTAGGCTACAAAATGAATATTAATTATTTGACTCACAAACTATTTTTCTACATACTCACCTTCGACTTGAATACATTTTTCATATCTGTTATAGAGTTTATAAAAACCTTCTTTTAAAAAAAACGTGTCCAACTGTGAATATTTTTTTTTTTTGTTGGTTGATTTTTTGGAACCTGGTACAACAATCAATGCGGATCGTTACTGCGAAGTTTTAAATAAGCTTAAAAAAGCCATCAGACGAAAACGTCCAGAAAAATTATCCAAAAAAATCTTACTCTTTCATGATAATGCACGGCCTCATTCTGCTCAGAAAACGAGAACTTTATTGGAAAAATTCAAATGGGAAATTTTCGATCACCCACCCTCTATCCGGATCTCGCACCAAGTGGGCAGCATTTTGTTTCAAACGAAGAAGTCCAAACATCTGTCAAATTATGGCTCCAAAAACAGGACACGTCTTTTTTTAAAGAAGGTTTGCATAAACTCTATAACAGATACGAAAAATGTATTCAAGTCGAAGGTGAGTATGTAAAAAAAATGGTTTGTGAGTCAAATAATTTATAAATATTCATTTTGTAAACTACAAATTTTTTTATATTTTTTTTAAAATTAGGGAAACTTCCTTTTTGAATATCTCGTATCTACCAAAATTAAAGTTTCTTGAAAAAAATAAATTGAGTCAGATTTTTACTTTTGAACCGATTGATAGATATGCAACTTCTATATTAGATATACATATTTCAATTCATTTATTTTCCAGAAGCTCTTAAAAACGGCCTTTAAGAAATTTGTTAAAAAAGAACAAATCGAGACCTATTTTTACTTTGAAACCCGACTCATAGATACACCACTTGTACTTCAACAAATTCCAAGTATCTCCCGATATAGCTCTGAACTAAACCCTAATACTCTTTCCTACTTACAGGGTATAATAAGCGTAGCCTGCAGCTGGCTATTGCATGATTAGCGGCACTCAAGCGGCCAAGGAAGCAACAACCCGACCCGGCCCGGCCCGACATCGACACCGGCACCGATCCCAGACACACCCAAACAAGGCGGTCCCAGAGCTCCCTCCGCATAGAAGTTTCAGCCTTGTATCTTAGCCATATTAGAGAAGAGAAGTATGACTCACACAGAAAGAGCTGCCTGATGCCATACAATGTGTTTATGCTAACTTGGCCTGCGGGCAACGCACGAAGTTCTCCAAAATGCAGAAAATTACTAAATTCGATATGCAATTTATAAACTTGGCCCGCAGCTCTAGTCTCTGTACGTCTCACAGATACAGATACATACAGACATAAAGTATCTGTGTGTGTCTGGTATTTGTAGCTGTATCTGTAGCTGGCTTTTGGCAAGGTTTGTGTCTGCGATTTGGTAAGTACTGTTTGTTGATATCTAGCCAAGGCTTTTTCATAACAACAACAACTACAACAAGGCATAGAAAATAACATAATAAGCAAGTAAAAGAGTAGAAAAGTAGTCGGAAAAAAATAGCTAAAAATATGGATAGAAAAAAGCAAAATATAACAAAATACTTTGCTTTAAAGCGCTTAGCAGAAAAAAGATATTAGTAAACTTTTAAGTCCAACATCTTATTTCATGTACAGTTGCAGGTGTCCTGCTGTGCTTGGCTTTGCATGTTTTGCTCCTTGTTATTTAGAGATCTGCTTTGTATTGCAACGAGACTCAAGATTTCCCAAAAAAAATAAAATCCAAAAAGAAAGTAACTGTAAGCTGCATTCATGGCAGCCAAAAACATCTACTCTGCTCTTTAACTGTCTAAGCTAAATGTATTATTTGGAATCTCTTTTTTGCACTTAATCTTTTTTGTTTCCTTTTTTTCTTCTCTAGTCCTTTTCTGATTGAGTCTAATGCAGTTTTTTTTTTGGTTCTTGGTTTGATGAGTAATGCAATTTGAGCATTTGCAGCTTTTGGTAAAGTTTTGTGTTAACGTCTGAACTTTAAGTAAAGAGACTAAGATTGAGAAGAAATGCGAAATCGAAGGACTTATCAGGCAGTACTAGAGAACAGAACAAAGTGCTATATGTGAAACTAATCTAACTTTATTTAATAAAAAATAAGATATATTCATATGAGTTCCGTGGCTTGGTGGAACTCGTTTATCGCCAGGTACCGAATTCTTCCGTCGACAATGTAAAGGAATTGAGAAGAACAATGAACATAAATAATAGAAAACAATAAATTTTTCGACAAAATACGTCGATACGCACCGCCAACTCACAATTTTTCTCTCGACTACCTTGAGGTGCATCCTGATGCATTTTTGTTGAAAGCCTGCCAAGAGGGTCAGATATGTCATAAATATCCGAAGAAACACATGTTTTTTTATATTAAAAAGAAAATTCTAATTTTACCTGTTAAATCATCTATATATATAAAAGAAACTTATGTTTAACGTGTTACGGATGTTCTTATGAACGTGTCTATGAATTTTAAATTTGATATTAGAGGTTGTTAGAGTTTGTCAATACGGAAGTTTTAAGTCTATTGAGATGTGTTTGTGTATATTGGTTAGTGAAATATACACATTTTTGTGAATATCGTGAATATAGCATAGTAGAAAATTGTTCAACACCGGTTATTAGACATTAAGTGCAGACAGAAGCGTAGTCGCAAAGGGTTTGAAATGTAGTTGCTGTGGGGCATTAATTTATTAGAGACGCGGGCTCTCATAAGTTCGTGCATACGGATTTTTAGAGAGTCATAAAAGTCAACTAATCCAAAAATCTTATGATTGTCTAGATAAGCTAATCAGAGAATCTTACGATGTTTATACACTTTAAGACTATTCAAAAAATTTGGGCAGGACAACGTCTGCCGGGCCCACTAGTACTTAATAAATCTGTTCTCGAATGCCACAATAACCCAAACTTACTGGCATCTGATAATAGGGTAAAACTTATTTGGGTGCGTAGGCACAAAGGCTTTTAACTTAATGAAGCAATGGATACACAAGCCAGAAAAGCGGCGAGGGTTCTCTTCACAGAACCCTCTGTATGAAATTACAAAAACGACATCACAAACATTAACTCGGAAAAGTCCAGAAAAGAGGTAAAAATCTATTGGTACCCTCGACATTCCAAAAAATTCCTACAGTTCGATTAAAAAACATGGCCCTTTTGGCTCGAACAGAAATTATATGTATAAAATCTTTGGAATACATCAATTAACCAAACTTCGTAGTTTCTGTTTTACTTGATTTGGTAACATTCGTTCCAATTCTATACACATTCGATCACCCTATTTAGTCTCACATAGGCCTCAATGGTTGCTCCCTTGACATGTATTTCTTTTGTCCAATTTATGCGCCAGATCACACAAATTTTTTTGATATCAGCCAGCCTACGAATTAGCTCGCATTCATAATAATTCATGATCAAGTAAGTCTTATTGCCGAATTCTGCGGATTTCAGTGATTGAGATCACCCAGAGAAAAGGAATTGGATAAGGGTAGTCGTAGAGGAGGATCAAAAACTATGGGCCTAGTCATCTTAGTCTCTCTTATTGCAAAACTATGCAGCCAGATCCGCTATAGGCGCATAAGCCAAACAACGAAGGTCCTTTAAGAATGGTTTACCCAGATAAAGAGATCGATTTCCATATCATCCTCCTCTTAGCAGCTGCTACGTAAGGCGTGATGAGGAATGTGCAGCCTCTCAGCCATATGGTCAATGGTACAGGGCGCCTCTACAGCTCCTACTGCCATCCCTTTGTACGATAATTCACTTTGAATAATAGTTTGGCCAGAGTACTCGGGAGATGCGACAGCTGGACACCATGTTCCATTCTCTTTTCGCAAGAGCTCTGGAAGTCTCCCCAAGATTTACTTTGTGTAGCCTGCCCTGTTGTTACGTCAATGCATTAAAATCAATGGCGATAACAGAATGCATTTCCTTACACATGAAATTGTTGCTCATAGGTACAGAGAATCAGAGATATTTAATTTTATTTGGTACTTCGACATTTCTGAGGGCAGCCCATATATTATATAGATAGAACATTGGTGTTAGCACTGAACGACAATCTGCTAATTTATAGACATTTTCAGACACAAGAGTTTGCTCTGGTTCGTCAGAACCAGTAGCGGATCCACCCTAAAAGGGGTGGTATACCCAGGCATATGGATACATTTCCTCCCTCAAAGCGCAAGCTACCCACTTGCCTATTAATCTGCAGTGCAACTACATATATGTCAGATAACTTAAGCGTCTTGATTACCTGGATCCTTTAAGATTCCTCAAAAGCAAACCTCACCTCTTCTGTAATCAAGTCGTGAATATCTGAGATAGAATCATTTACTGTCTTAATATCAATTTGATTTTTTGCAACACAATTCAACTATTCCTCAAGGCTTGCCTGATTTCTAATAAATAAAATTTATTTCCAATTTGGATTTCAATTTCGATAAATCAATTTTTCAATAGAAGAACTGTGTAAAAGCTATTCATAATGTTTAGCTCACTGGCTTCTCTTAATAGCCTCCAACCCATCAATAAAAAGTGCACTTCATCACAGTATCTGTATACACCTACAGTTCTTGTGCTCAAGCTCCCATAAAATCCAAAACATTACGCCACTCTCTCTGCCTCTTTCTCTCAATCTCTATCTCTCTCTCTACCTCTCTCTCTCCCATCTCAATTTTCTGATATCCTTTCACACACATTTTTTTTTTTAAAGCAATAAAACAACACTCGCACTCTCTGCCTTTATTTCAGATGAAGTGCAAATGCTTTATTAGCCCTCCACAGAATGGTTTTAAGAACAACTCGCGCCAGTCTATTATTTATTATGCAAGGAACCAGCCAAGCTGAACCGCAACAAAACCTCAGCACTGCCCATCCAGCTTGCAATTTAATTCAAAACCAGAAGCATTAAATTTTTATAAACACAAAACGTAGCTCCCTCCATCAGACCCGACACCGACCCCGATCCCAGACGCAGACACAGAGACCCCAACCCAGACCAACGAAATGTTGGAACAAAACAAGCAGATTTTAAAAGCGTTAACATATTTTCAAGCGCATATATCTTTGGCGCCAACACACACGCAACCGCACACATAGATACACCCACACACATATATATACAAACAAAGTTCATATAGTGAGCACAAGAAGTTTATGGCCCGGGCAGGAGGCACAGACGAAACGCAGTTCTGACCTGGCTCATAACCGCAGACGTACGCAGTTGGCCAAAATAATCATTAATCATTTTTTAACGTGGCCAGCCACAACGTCGTCGTGGTTTCTACGTTACAGCCGCTTTTATATGCCTGCTCCGCGCGAATGCGAGGAGAAAACTTTTACCAGGTCGGGTCATAACGCATTAACTTGCCAACCACTTGTAAAATCCGCATGTGGTTCACACTAACTCTGATATTATCAAGTTGAAATGCGGACGCACTTCAGGAGTGCCATGAAATCCCCGCCCCATACTCTCCTCACTCACATACTATTCCTGACAAATTTGAAAAATGGCTTTAAGTTTTATGGCAGCTCTCTGGAACTGCACACGCTCGCTCCTCTCTGTCCTCTCTCTCCTCACTCTCTCTGTCGCTCTTCTGCCTCCCGGCCATGACATACGAGCTGAAATAAATATTTTTCGCTCCGTAGTGTGCGTGGCATGCTACAAATGTTTCGCGTCAGCCAAAAACTTTATGTTTATATGTATTATTTGGCAGTGGCTGTGACGGCAACTTCTGTCAGTGCCCACTCCCGGAATCAGCACCTGTCCTAAATGACCCGTGCAGGTTAAAAACTTGTAAATCCATAAGTCAAAGTTATCTCTGCCGCTTGCTGAATTTTTGTGTACATACGAAGTTAGAGTAAAGCCCCCTGGGATAAAGTGTGTTAATAATGCAGCTACAGAAAGTAGAAAAGTGCCGGAATCTGGGGTTAAAGTATGTATATGAATTCTTATGTGCTCCGAAGTGCCAAATACGAATTTGTTAGCAGAATTGATCCAACAGCCCATGGTTTTTAGGAATTGTCCTTAAAGCTAAAGCCACTTAGAAAATATTTCGAAATCGCAGGTTATGGTCGATTCTTGTTTTTACTTTAAGATACATATTTTATGTGCAAAAATTTTTAGGCGGAGTAACTTTGAGATTCTGTTAAGGTGAGCAAAAAGTGTTAGAAAGGAGCGGAAACGGGCAAGGAGTTGGCGCGGGTGGATAAAAGTCGTTCGCCCTTAAGAGATGCTAGGGATGGGGCGAAGGCCCTACGGTTGAGGCAGTTGATGGCTCGTTAATGTCATACATTCCAGTGACGCGCGTGAAAATTTCGTAATTCTCAAGAAAAACTAAGCGTAAAATTAAAATGATCAAGGTGAAAACAAAACAAATTGTGAGTTTTTTGTAAGATTATGTTATAAAAACTGGTGCCTGTAAAGTCGGTTTTACGGGCGAAGATTTTACGTGACAACGTCTTTTTCTCGGTAGAATATTTATTGATATGAATATTACAATATTAAATTGCACAATAGGAACAAGGAATTGAATGAAAATTACTGTTTCTTATCGGATTGAGAACCACAAAATTCTTAAACTCACAATGATTTACGGCAAATCAGAAAGAATGAACTTGAACGCATGAATACAAAACGCTATTTGGACCGAAACGTTGTGCAAGGAGTTTTTTTTATTGTTGTTCTATATATATATATTTTTTTTTTGTGGTTAGGAAAATATGTTTGACAGTTTGCGCATATACGACATGGCGTTGGAATCAATTGCCCTTTTCCTATTTTTTTTTCTTCTAACGAACACTTTTAAACTTATGTAATTAATTTAAAACTTAAGATGCTGGCTTGCTTAGTTTGTAACTTACTTAAATATGCAGTAAATTGTATTTTTAACCCCCGACGCAAAAAGAGGGGTGTTATAAGTTTGACGTGTCTGTTTGTCTGTCTGTTTGTCTGTTTGTCTGTCTGTCTATGGCATCGTAGCTCCCGAACGCATGCAGTGATTTCAATTTAGTTTTTTTTTGTATTAAAGGTGACTTATGTGCGAGTGTTCCTAGACATGTTTGATGAAAATCGGTTGAGCCGTTTAAAAGTTGTGGGGAGTAAAAGTGGGAGAAAAACATCAACTTTGTCCGATTGGCTTAAAATTTGGTCCTATTGTAGCTGACGACGTCACTGATTCGAATCTGAGGTTATTTTTGCTCTATCTCTTCTCGTTTAGAAGTAATGGCCATTTGAAGTTAAAAACATAAACTTTGTCCGATTGGCTTAAAATTTGGTCCTATTAAAGCTGACGACGCCACTGATTCGAATCTGTGGTTATTTTTTCTCTATCTCTTTGCGTTTTTGCTCTATCTCTTCGCGTTTAGAAGTTATGGCCATTTGAAGTTAAAAACATAAACTTTGTCCGATTGGCTTAAAATTTGGTCCTATTGAAGCTGACGACGCCACTGATTCGAATCTGAGGCTATTTTTGCTCTATCTCTTCTCGTTTAGAAGTTATGGCCATTTGAAGTTAAAAACATCAACTTTGTCCGATTGGCTTAAAATTTGTCTGTCTGACTGTCTGTCTGTCTGTGGCATCGTAACTCCCGAACGCATGCAGTGATTTCAATTTATTTTTTTTTGTATTAAAGGTGACTTATGTGCGAGTGTTCCTAGACATGATGAAAATCGGTCGAGCCGTTTAAAAGTTGTGGGGAGTGAAAGTGGGGAGAATGCGTAAAAAAAAAGCAAACGAGCTTGACCTTAAATGTAATCTATACCTTAACAAGAATCTAAATTATAGTAAGTATATTTTAATATACTAAAGTCTAACTTAACCTAACCTACCTATAAAAAGTATGAAATATAAAATTAAATTAAAAATTTAAAAAACCCCCGAACTTAAGTAATTTTCATTTAAAAAGTGAAAAATAATAAAAGAAACTTAATGTTAAAGTACCTAAGAATCTATTAATAATTCTAAAAAAATACGTCGCGTTGGGGGACCGCTCCTAAACTAACAATTTAAATACAAATAGTCTAATTAAGCAACAAAGATTAACTTAAAAACAAAATTAAGAAAATACTTCAAAAACTTTCATAGAATTACTTCAAAAAATTTGCATGTAAGATACGACCGTCAACGACGTCTGCCCTCGCGTGTCCCCCAACGCGACGTATTTTTTTAGAATTATTAATAGATTCTTAGGTACTTTAACATTAAGTTTCTTTTATTATTTTTCACTTTTTAAATGAAAATTACTTAAGTTCGGGGGTTTTTTAAATTTTTAATTTAATTTTTAGCACAAGTACTTGGATTAAAATTAAATTAAGAAGTTATCTAATTTTTTTTCTGCTGCAGCCTTTAGCAGCGGCTTTATATGTATGTATATGTGTATGAATGTGTTTGTGAACTTATGCACTTGAACCTTGACAATTTCACCAGCTATGTGACGCGTAATAGCAATGCGATCGTAGCCGCCAAAACCACCGAAATAGTAAAACCTCGTTAGAACGAGCAAGTCGGTAGACTATCGATAATATCGGAAATACAAAAAACTATCGATAGTTTTCAATAGTCCCATACTATCGATACTATCGATAGTTATCGATAGTTTTGGCATCTCTAATCGTTACGATTATTTATCGTTAGACTTTTTCAATGGTGCCTCCCATACAAACCTAATTTAAGACGTTGTCACGTCAAAAGTATCTAATATTTCAGTTACTGGACGAAGGCACAAGGGCAAGCATCTTCTCGAAAGAGTTTGCGACACGGCTTTCATTCCGTCTTGGGGCAGTGTGTTTTAGCCCAAACTTTGGATGAAAGTCCCTATCAAAGCTCTTTAATCGCACACTATTAAGAGTAAGCTTATTCGTAACACCGGGGCTGCGCTGAACGACATCCAGCACCTCTGGATCAACCTCAGCTGAGTAGCTGGTTATTCTAGGATACCTGGAAACAAGGATCAGCCCTACTTATGGCCTCATCTATTACGGATATAGCAAGATCTCTGCAAGATGTAGTTTCCGAGATTACGAAGGTAGTCAGATCCGTGGCAGAACGGCAATGGGATACTGTGTCCGGTTGTCACATCTCCCGAGCACTATGGCCAAGATACAACCCAAAGCAAAAGCTTACGAGCTCCTGCGATTCCACAACGGCAGAACTAGGATGGTGACGAAAGCTGTAACGGGGCACTGCGTCATAAGAATTCCGACTGAGTCCATGCATCTCCCCACAACGACTTCTGTAGCAAATGCAGGGATGTGAAAGAGTTGGAAAGCATCTTGATGTGATGTTTGACTGCCCTGCATTTCTTAGGAACCGCACCCAGTATCAGGGAAAGTCCTTCTTTGAAGGCCTGGGCGGTCTGGCGAAGCCCAAGCGAACCTGGCTCTTTTTATTGACTACTCAAAATGGTTCGGCAAAGAGGATGATTAGGCACGCACAGAGCTTACTCTTCAGCCCTATTTAAACACTAAATTGTAGGCATTATTTACTTATTTATGTACATACGAAAGCCGTTCCAGAATCAACCTAATATATTAGTGTTGGTAAACGTTCGAAAAAAAAAAAATTTTAAAAGTAAAATGTTATCACATTGAGTAACTTTGATTGTGAACTAAACGTTCTTGGGTGTTATATCGCCAAAAAATAGTGTCCCTAATCCGATAAGTGCGTGTCTCCGAGTGAAAACCCTAAAACTGACAGCGTGTGTAATTAGTACAAGATCTAGTTTCAATCTTCATGCGTGACAAGCATCTAACAAATACTTGAATCAGCTTTTACATCTTTCGAAATTATATTAGTGTAAAAGGGCGTGTGACAAAAGTAAATAAAAATAATAGATCTGCAAGATCTACAAAGGGAGTTCAAGGAGATCTACTAAGCTAGTCAGACAGGCAGACAGAAAGATGGAGACACGAACTGCCATATTGAAGGCAACTTTGGATGCCTGCGGGGTCTTCTTTATGTTAATATAGCTCTTAGCTCAAGGTACAATGTATTTATACCCTATAAGCAAAATTTGATAATCTCAAAAGTCAAAAATAAGAATTTGGGACAACTTAGGTAGGTAGGTACGTATAGACGGCAGTTGGGCTTAACGTCCCAAATCACTTAGGCCAAGAACAGGCCCTTTGTGATACCGATAATGGGAGTAAGTGAATAAGTATACAGAATAGACAGGAAAAATTAGGGAAATAGGAAAAAAAAAGTGGAAAGTTCTGGGCCATGCTTAACGTGGGATTCGAACCCACTACCTCTGTGCTGATAGTTTAGTGCACTAAGCAGCCTAAGTATCTTTCATAATAAATCATAAGAAATCTATTTTTTTATAGAGCAGATATTCCGGCTTTACAGGTAGGACTTTTCAAAACTTTATACAGAGTATAATGAATCCATCAGCAGCGTCCAATTGCATCCATCATTGGAATACATTTGTAGCTCTGAAAAAAAAAAAATGTTAACGTAGTTTATATTAAGAATTCAAGAAACTCTCATTTTTGCTAACTTCTTTGAGATGCTAAAAAATTCTTATTTCCTTCACTTTGTTTTTGAAATTCTTCTCGAAATGTAACAATGTATGATCCTATCATTGTAAATTTTTTGAAATCTATTATATGATATAATTAAATAGAAAATGTCCATATTGCAAAGCAAGAAACCTTACAATGGAGCACCTCCTTACAATTTTCGAAACCATCCGAATTACTCGCAGAGACTAACACCGAAAACATAAAGAAATTTATTAAACTAACCTCTACACTTAAAATAATCAACTAAATGTAAATAGTTAATTTTAATCCAGCCTGAAGGCCTTGTTGCTCTGGCTTCATTCTTTATATTTTATGTAGAATTAAATTCTAATTTATAAATAAATAAAAAAAAAAAATGTAAATGTAAATAAAACCAGAACTCTTACATTTTCTATATTATAATTCGCGTAAACTGTAATGAAAACCCAGAAAAATTTTTAATTTATATAAAAATTTTCTATTGAAAAACGAAGCAAATTGAAAATTTTTACGATCCTTAAACGCGTTTTTCTCGAAACAGCATTTTTGAATTTGCTGGAGTGATTACTCGGAGACAAATGATCCGATCCCTATCAAATTTTTTTTGCATCTCCTCTATATAGTTCTCCATACGATGACCCTCCAGTTTTTTGAGCTGATCAAAAATCGAATTTTGGCAGGCCAAAAACGACCAAAATTTTGTGAAAAATTTAACTTTTTTTTTCAACATGCCGCCAATGTCAATTTTTGATTTTTTTATTCGCCCGAGGGTCATCGTACAGACAATATATTTTAGTTTAACAAGAATTTTTTTTTTACGTTTTATCAACGGAGAAGGCTGCAATCACTCCAGCAGTGGAGGTCCTTTTTTTGTGGCGCCGCCGGAGATCGCGTGCCATTTCAAAAATATTTAATATTTTATTTCAAAAATTTTACTGTGTATTCTCAAAACATGTATAAATATACCCTCAAAATTTTAAATAGATGGATTCACAAGTTTTTTTTTTTTTAATTCCCAAAAATGGCCTTTTTTTAGGTTGTCACACTAGGTGTGCCCCTTAAGTCTAAAACTTTAGCATTAAAATACTATATTCGTTCAAATTTACTTACAAATTTGATATCTTTCTAGTTTAGTGTTGAAAATTTAAATCTTGTGATACTCTTTCTTTAATAATGGTAAGTATGATAAGTTTTGATTTCAAAATTATTTCATACTATATAGCTTATGTTAGAGTTATGATAATAGGACAATTCTATTCTAATATTTTTCCCATACGCCTATATTTAGAATATACTGAGAAAAGACAGGGAACTTACTGAAATGTATTTCACATTTTTTTTTACTCATTTATTTATTAATTAAAATTGTGTACTCTACTAATCCTAATCCGTATCATAATCCAAATGCTTCAAATGAAAAAACACAAAACGTAGTCCATTTGGATATAATCTAACCCAAATTAGTCAAAAATAATTTATAATCAAACTTTTTTATCCTAATGCTTAAATATAAAACCCAAACATAATTTGTTGTGCAATCATTCATTTCACATAAGCTTTAAAATAGTTTCATAAGCCCCAAACCAATTAAAATAACTTTAAATGGATCAACTATTAAATAATCCCAGCTTAAATCTCGTCAATAGATTTCACTTTTTCACACCTCTATAAACCAGTTTCAAAATTTTGAAATTTTTAAAGGAAAAGTTTGACAGCATTCCTTTAGTGAAATATTTTTAAAGTTTAATATTTGAAATTCGAAAACTCAACTAAAGAATTTTGATGTACATTTTTTGGTCTCTGTCATGCAGCAACATTTTTTATATGAAGTTGCAAGTTGCAAGTGTTGTCTCATTTTGTGTGCGATTTTTTTTGCGCCATAGCAGACTTATCATCAGCTGTTTGCAACAAAAACAATTACAACAACATGCCAAAAGTTTTGCCGGCTTGTGCAGTTATATCATTTGGGAGCGGGCTTTAGGGCGATAAAGAGCGAGAGAACAGGAATTTGGCAGTCAGTAAATCGGCTTATATGGCTACACACTAAATATATATGTATATAAATATATATATATACAGGGATTTGTTGTGTATGCAATGTAAACATGCCATGGAATACTGGTAAAAGCCTGCTCTCTGTAAGTTACGCTCTCTCTCTCAGCTCTCTCGCAGTATAAGAGTATTTCTCATTGCAGCGACGCCTGCGCAGTTTTGGACTTTGCTCTCGCAGCTTCCGCAACAATGTTTTCATTAAGGATTTTTGTTTTATTTTCTTGTTTATTTTTTTTTTTGATTTTAAGTGAATTATTTTTAGATATGTTTGCGGTTTTCAATTTGCGTGTGTTTCGGGCTGGGAAAAGCTGTGGAAATTTTTCAAAGTGTGACCAGTCATTGAACTGTTAAATTTTTGACGCAAATCAAACCAGTTTTATTTTATTCTATAAAATATGTACAATGTGAGAACTTTAGAGAGTTGGGTGCGAAATATTTGTGAATGTGAAATAACTTTATAAAAAATACAATAGAAATTTTACATAGCTGAAATAGTTTACAGTTTTTTGAACAAATATATATTTGCTAAAAAAGCAGATTCCTAGAAAAATGCTACATTTTTGGGCAATTAGAATTTAATGTTTTTAGCAGCGATTATGTTGTAGAAAAAAAAAATTTATATTTGTTTTTATTTTTAAGGTTTCTGCGCCGAAGGTATATTCCCAGAAAAATGTAACTTTTTTTGGGCAATTAAATCTAAATTTTTTTAGCTGCCTTAAAAGACTTAAAGCCTGTCTTCTGTCCCCTGTTTGTATAGAAGATGATTTTTAAGGCATAATTGGCGCTAGTATTTATAAGAGCAGATAATATTTTTAGCCTTTTTACCAGCTGCTTAAATCATTAATAAAGAACCATTTATAAAACAACAACAACAACAAACATTTTGCTATTGTATGAAGTCCTTAACAAAGATACATTTCACTGCTGCATCTGGTTACACTCCGAGTATTTGGAATGGATTATAAGATTTCCAAATTAATTAATTTTTAATCATCTTGTTATGTGCAAATATATTTATTCAAAGGATAAAATAATGCTCAGTTGGACTATAAAAAATTATTTTCTACTAAGCGTAAGACAAAGTATAAATATATATACATATATACAATTCCGCTTTATTTATATGAGGTCGAAAAAAATACCAAATACAAATTAAACACTATAATAGAAAAAAGTCAAAAAGAACTAATGAATTGGATGACTCAAAATTGGGAGTTGGCATATTCAACAGAGTCTCCTTGAGCTCTCATATTTTTTTTCAGTTTTAGTTGGTGGAATTTATTCCACAAATGTCTTTAAACACGCGTCTAGTATTTGGTGTTTTCCACTTTCTTCACTACGGATCTCCATCCAACACAACGATCTTCCCGGCGAACGGCTCTTCGCTAGCGTATATATCCCGGAACGTGTGGTCTACCATACTCTGTATGACTTGAGGTATCATCGAAGCCTCATCCCAAATAATCACGTCTACGTCCTGTAGTTGTTGCTTCATTTTTCTACCAATCGTCAATCATCGTTCCTTGTAAGCCGTTCGCCCGTATGGAAGAAGTATAGCAGCGATCCCAGTCCAGGCAATATTTTCGATTTTTCTCTTCAAGGCCTTGCACATATGAGCTAACGCTTTGTAGAGAAAAGTCTTACTGGTTCCGCGAGGTCCATATATACAGAATAACTTCTGCGCGGATTTACCCAATATCGACCTTCCTATAACGTCGCGAGCATGTTTCTGGTCTTCGTTCATCTACTCGAAACAGGCGTTTATGTTCATCTACGACAACATCCTCATCCACTATAGTATCTTGAATATTTTCATCTTCGTTCGTAACTTCTGGCAATCCAACTTGTTTCAGTATCATGCCTTCTTGAATAATCGAAAGTGCTGCTCCTTCCTCAAACGTGATCTTCTGTTGGCCAGGCAAATGTATCGGCTTTAATTCAACGGCTTGACTTCGTGCGTGCGTCGGCAGCTCCATGATGTGCCAGGCACTCTTCATCGCGCACACATATCTTGTATCCAAATACTGGTGAATCTCGTCTTTGGCTTCGTCCTTCGCTAGAGCTGTTCGAGCTCCATCATGACCCTAGTGAATGTACTTGTAGATCTACTTTATGCTCATTAACGAGGTGCAATATTCGACGTTCATATGACAATCGAATCTCTTCAAGAGATATGGAATGTACGGCACGATCATCGATTTTGCCTTCTTTTTTCCCGTGATAGGTGTGAGCGTCTTTGTGGTTGTCTCTTCGTCGGTACAAAGGGCTTTGCCGTATCTGTAGCTTCTTGAAACTCTTTCTAAAAAATCTTGGTACAGGTCTTCTTCTCCGGGTTCCAGCACATCGATGCTTTGTTCACTAAATGCGGACCGTGAGACATGTGCTTTATAACTTTGTGCCCAAACTCTGAGTCTTCTTCACTCTTGAGGATTCATTAAAAACATGAGAAAAAAAAAATTGTTTATATAATAGAGGGATATAAATGTATGTATATAAAAAATAGCTTGACGGATTTATGCGTTTACGCAATTAAATGTGACGCCACATAACTAGCAGGCAATCGAGACGCATCCAACCATAACACATTTATCTAATTATGATGAGAGGTTTAAAAATTAGGAGCAAACATATGAACATTTCATATAATATGGTCTCAAACAACTCGCTCCCTCTTATTTACAAAATATTTCATAAATATTTCCAATAACATTTTAGTAATAACCAGGAAGTCCGAAATTAAAATCAAAATAAATAACTTTGTAGCAAAACGATGATTTTCTATTATCATTCCCAAATTTAACAACACTTGGAAGGGGTTTGGTGCTTTGCAAAAGGCTTTATTACAAGCAAGTACAAAATTGTATCTTAAATGTAAAATAAATAGCTCTGTAGAGCTTCAACAACTTTAGGAACACCTCGACAAATGTTGTTTTATCATTCCGAGCTTGACCCCTTCTTCTCCTTATTTAACTAGACTTTGGCACATTGTTGTAACGTAATATTCTCATTCTTTATATTTTTGATGTAAAAACTTAAATTTAAAACTTCCCCACCAATTTCAATCAAATACTCACCATATTTAGTCACCCCAACCAACAGTTGACACACTTGCCAAATTGAAAGGAAACTTGGACACTTCAAAGTTTTGTCCAAATTGTAAATAGAATTCTGGCGCAGTCTCATTACCAAAAACAATTTCAACCATTTTCTTGCTCTAAATTTTAACTTCCCTTACAGTAAGATGACAAAAATGGAACAAAAAAAAAAGAACAACCAGCAAAAACAAGAATAAACAGCAAGAAAACAAAAATAACATCAAATTCACGCCGATTTCTGTCATTAGCGCGACAACAAACACAAAAATAACAAATAAAACAGAAGGGAAACTTTTGCTCCGAATCTTAACTGACCCCATCCCGGAGCAGCCGGAGCAAACTGTTCCAAGCGCATTTTTAATGGTCAAAAGTTTTATGTTTATTGTTTATGCGTTGAAGCAAAAATTTTCATGAACTTTTCATTGTTCCGGTTTGCCGAGCGAACGAATGAACGGACGGAGCGACCCAGGCACAAACTTTTAGCACACAATGCACTTTAATTTCATCTCCCCATCAGATCTACCCCCTACCCCTCCTACCCATACATTAAGCAAAAAACCAACTGTACCAAAGAAAATGGCATGAAACAATGCGACAGCAAATGTTGCAGCAAAAGTTTATGCATCCGAATAGGATATAAAAATAACAAACTAGCTTAGCGATAATCGGGAAGTAGCGGATTGGAGATACTCTTCTAAGAAGGGCTTTTGATGGAGATGAGGTTAAAAGTGCATGCATGGGCTTTAAATTCAAAAGTGAAGCATGGCTCAAAACGTATAGTCAGAGCACCCGGAAATCTATCCGGGAGAGTTTAAGGAACCCAACTGAAAGCTAGCAAGAGCATTGCCAGCTCGAAATTGTAAAATTAATTTAATTAAATCTCTTAATGTTCAGCAATGCTAAAAATTTATAATAAAAAAAAACGACTTAAAAAAAAACATGGCGGACAACTTTAACATCGAGCAAAATCAATCTTTAAATACCCTGGGCCACACTTGAGTGAATTGAAAGTCTCCACTGGGAATCGATCTAAACTCTCTAAAGTCTCGAACAGGAATTATGTTTTGGGGATCTATCGTCTTACTAACCAACTTTGCACTTAGGCCGGCACATATTTGAAATATAAAAAAAATAAAAAAAAGTGATGTGGTTAAAGTGCCTAATAGAAGGATAGCAAAATTCTATTATCTAGAGATGAGACTTTAAAAAATCGAATGACTTTGTGCCAACAAAATAATGTTTAAGCCCTCTTAGTAAACTATTTTCAATGGTATGAGTAGGCTCAGGTGTAGATGGAAAGAGCATCACGTCTAGGTAGAGGTGTTTTGAAGCAAACCAGGATGAGAATTTGTTTCAAATTGCATGGGGAGAAGCTGGAGGAAAAGGTGATGTTGGAGGATGAAGACTAGCTTGGTCAGCTGCAGCTGGAGCTGTTTGGCGTGCATTTGAAGGAAAAGGTGGTGGTGGAGCAGGAGAGCTAGGAGGGGCAGCTACTGTAAGTACTAGCGGAGAGCACCAGTAGGAATGAGTGTTGCTGAAGGATCAGGTGGTGATGGAGAGAAACGTGGAGATGGTGGTTCATGGAGTGTTAAAGGAACAAGAAAAGTATTGGGTGTTACTGCGATGGAGCATGGAGAGCAGCTGGAGGAAAAAGTGATGGCGAAGTAGCAGGATCAAGTGGATGTGATGATTTGGAGCAACTAGAGCATCAGCTTCAGGAAGTGGAGCAGCGCCGCAATATCAATTTCAGGCATTGTAAGAGCAGTATGGGATATCCCTGCAATATTTTTAGATGTCACTGAAGGTATTTATTTTTAAAAAAAAATTTCCAAAAATCGAATCGAAACAATAGGTTATTGGAAAAACAATTATAATTAAAATATATGATTATATTATACTTATATTATAAATTTCTTATTTAGTGAATATTAAACTTTACTTTTGTTGCTTACTCTTTGTAATATTTAAAAAAAAAAATCATAAAGGTGACTTTTCCGATGTATTTATTTTGAATTCTATCGGTCATACAAAACAAACTTTTGCAGAATGGACTTTCTGCTTGGATAGCTGAGCTCTGTCCAAGATAAATGTCACATCGAAATGATTATCACTGAAACTCTGTGTATCATAGATTTTATTAAACGCCTCTTAAGACTATTGAATTTTTTCAGTAAAATGTGTGAGCGCCAGTTTCGCTTACAAGTAAAAAATGGTTCGACTTTTATCTAACGCTTTATTAAATCCACGCTGGTATTTACTCGAAAGTTTCGCCATTCCATAATTTGGGTGCTCACTGGCCAGAATTCTCGATCGCTTCAGTGCCGAATCATATTAATTGGCCATTGCCGGTCTCGTCCTTACCGGTCACAATGTCAGACTTACCCAGTCTACTTTTGACCAAGATTTGGCTGCAGATCCGGCAATTTGAGTCCTCACAAAGGTACACTAAAAACTGACGCGGATCCTGGATCTAATCATAGGGGAATTCACTTGAAGGTGTGTATATATCAGAGCTGAAGAAAAATTTTTTTTCAATTTTTTCAACTATTGAGGTGATGGGTGCGGACCTGAAAACGCCCCCGTGGATCCGCTACTGGCAAAGTCGTTATAATTTTGGTCGGTAGATGGCGCCTACTCAGAAGCTTTTTCTTTCATATTTTCTAACTTGCTTTGAATGATGTATTTATCTGAAGCAGTTTTCAAATTATAATGCTTTAAAATCTGTTAGAGTAAATTTAATTTAGATTAAAAAAATTTCCAGATCCACATTTCCAGCATCCACATTTTCTACATCTTTCTTTTTACTTGCTTTTCTCATTATAAAGCAAATCAATGAACCGCAAGGTCTCTAATTCTAGCCTGCACTAATTAATTTAGCCTTATTTAAAGGAAATATGTTTTATATTGGAAGAAACCTAGAGACGTTGTACTTTTTCCAGAAATAAAAAATCGACTTTACGAATCGGGTGATGAAAAAATGATCCACTACGATAACCCATAGAAGAAAAAATCATGTGGTCTACATGGCAGCCAATGCAAATATTTCTTAAAAGAAATTTCACGCTATTTTCTGGAATCCGCTGGGTAGTCTCTACCAAACATAATTAACGAGTTGAACCCAGTGATCAAAAAAAAAAAAGACGCGTGCCCATCACATCTTCTACTTGTTTGAGCAGCTCTTAATATTATATAAAGATACTAAATATTTGGTAGATAAAGGAAGAGTTCTTTCCAAGTGCACTTAAATGTGGAAAAGCATTGGATAGTGCCATAAGTACCTATTTTTATAAAAAATGGTAGAAACTTATTTTTGCAGCTTCGAAATACAAATTTCTATCTGGACATTATATCCTTTCCTTTTTTTATAAACACAAAAATGTACCCGTTTGGAACACTTCAAAATCAGCTGCACAGTTTGAACATTAAGAGAAATGTTGGTCCCATTTCGGACTGTTCCGAATTTTTACTATTACTACAAATCCTCTAAATTACCGCCAACATAAATTACAGTGTATCGCAATAACAATGGCAACTGCCCGCATTAAAATGGCCTATTTTGACGGAACAACTAGAAATGTTGTAAGCCAAGTTTGTTTTATTAGCTGACAAATGAAAATTAAGGTTTATGGCTAACCATTTCGAAATTTTTTTCATTGCCGAGGTAGTAACTAATTTTTTCCGCAGCTCTCATGCAACAGCAGCAGCATCCGTGGCAACAATAGCAACAACTACACAGCTGCAATGGCCAACAGCCTGTTGGCCAAATGTAGTCGAGTCGAAAGTTGACTTGACTTCATTTTTACAATTTCTTTGGTAAATTTTTTTTTTCCACCATTTTGTGAAGCACCTTGTCCTAAAGTCTTTTGTTCGTGGCTCACACAATGAAGAAGCTACCAAGCGGCGCAGTTTTTTTTTCCTGCTCGTTTCATTTCCTTTTCGTAGCAGTTGTAGTTGTTGTTGTTGCTGTTGTTGCAACCACTCAGTATATTTTCTTCATAGTCATCTTGTTAACATTTATTTTCTGGCATCCATTTTTTTTTCAACATTTTGCACACTGGCAACGATTTCATTTCGTTACGCACAGCCCTACGGAATGTGCCACAGAAAAGTTTTGGGAGTAGGAAAATTTAGAAAAAGTGAGTGCAACATTTTTTTTTGCCCTTGTTTTTTTTTTGGTTAGCCAGAAAAGTTTTTGCTTTAAGCAGTTGAGACACTTTTAAATAAAATTTCGCCTAAAAGCATGCAGCAAAATATTTCAATTTTTTTGCTTGGCCTGCAGTTGCACAGTGGGCAAAATGTTTGATTTAATAGATTGTTATCAAAATTTAAAAAAATGAATTTTTCGCCAATTTTAGCAATAAATAAAAATACTTTTAAGCAAAATTCATTTATTTTTAGTGTTGTCTATTTTAACTATATATTAAAACATTTTTTTTTAATTTTACCTGTGTAGTTCACTGAAACACAAAACACAGGCATACGAATGGTACAAATTGCTTAGGAGGATCGTGAAGACGTCACTGATTTGCCTCGTTCCGGTCGTCCTTCAACATTAAATACCGAAGAAAACGTCGATGCAGTAAAGAAAATTGTGCTCGAAAATCGTAGTGTCGGTATTCGTGAGATTGCTTCAGACCTTGGCATCTCATATTGATCAGCCGAACACATTTTGGTTGAAGTTTTAGGCATGAAACGCTTCGCGGCCCGACTCGTGCCAAAAACGTTGAATTTTTTCATTGTTTTTGAATTTTTGGCCAAACACTCAACGAATGTGGTCGCTCAGGCTCCGTATTCACCAGATATGACACCGTGTGACTTTATCCTGTTCCCTAAACTCAAATTGCCATTAAAAAGGAAGCGTTTTGACACTATTGATATCATCAAACAAAATTCGAAGAAGGAACTCAAAGCCATCCCTGCCCAGGCCTACCAGAAGTGTATGGATGATTGGATCAAGCTCAAATTATGACAAGATGTCAAAAACAGTCCTATCCAACCTAATAAAAAAAGAAATATATCGATTCATTTTGCGCGCGCCATTTAAAAAACGACTTTCCGATAACTTTTTGATCTTAAGTACATATTTGAATTTTTTCGGCGTTTTTCTATTTAAATTTATTTTTACAATCATTTTTCTTTGTTTTTTATAATTTATTCTATTTTACAGATGTAAAGATTCGCTTTCGAAAAACCCGTATAAAAAAAAATATATATATATATATCGAAGATATGTGGGAAATACTTAAGCTGCTAAAAATAAAATAGAAAAGGAAATTGCCTAATAGAATTTCTAAAAGTCTAAGCTAAGATGAGTTTGTGTGAATTGGTTCGTGGGATTGTGAATATTGGTTTTTGTGTGAACATACTCCTCCGAAACGGCTAGACCGATTCTCATGAAATTTTGTGTGCTTATTGGGCAGGTCTGAGAATCGGCCAACATCTATTTTTCATACCCCTAAGAGATAAGGGTTGCCACTTCTAACATTTTTTTTTCATTTATCGACTATACCTTCATGGTATGTTCAAGGGCGCGAAGTTAGCCGCGAAGCCTTCCACACTCCTGTTTCGCGGCTTTCGCGGACGGCGCGTTACGCAATATTTTTCAATCTGTGGTTTGTCTTGACTGAACGTGAAAAAATAAAAAAAGACATCCTGTCGCCATTATAGGTTAACATTATTAGTGCACGAAAACATTAATATCAGTACTGCTTACAATGCCGAGAAGAAAACTACCAAATCTCCATCAAACATGGTTAAAATGTAAAGATGGCGAGTGGTTGAAAATTTTATGATGAAATTAATCCACTCATCGATCAATCGGACGATGTTTTCCAATCGGAAAGATTCCAGATCTAGACGAGCGAGTGAAGCAAGCGTGCCGGACGCAGCGGAGGCCGTCTAGTAAAGATATATTTCTTTTAAATTTTAAGCAAAAATTGTCTAATATAGTTTTTTTTAATCAATTTTTTTTTAATTTTAAAGATCCAAAATAATATTAATTTAAATTTTTGTATAAGAAAATTTGTGAAGGAATACCTGACTTTTGTTAAATATTTCGTTTTAAAAAAAATATGAAACAATTTTTAGCATGTTGGGGCTAATTTAAAATCTAAATTTTCAAGAATCTTATTTTTCAGCTATTCTGGAAAATTTGTTATTAAAAATAGTTTCTTCAATAATTTTTAAAAAGGTCATACCCATTAAATGAAAGCTATTTTTGTTTAATTTATATTTCATTAAATTTTAGTTTTTTTTTTAATTACACAAAACGCCATTTTTGCCCACTGTGTCATGTCGCCAAGTTGACAACAAATCGCAGTAAAATTTTTAGCCATTTTTAGCTATTTGCTTAGTTGCATATGTCTCTCTGTGTGTGTGTTTGTGTTCTAAGCATATATTTGATGACATAATAAATTGTTGCAAATGTCGACATGAAAACAATGTTGCCACACACACTCACACACACACTCACATATTTACATGAATACATAGTAGAGTACATGGATACAGTTAGCATTGCCATTGAGGCTGTGCAGAATTTTTCGTACTTGTTTGTGAATGTGAAATATTTTTGCGCTGAATGCCAAAGTGAAGTGTAAATATGCCCCAAAGCAATTTTTTTTACACCCAGCATATTTGTTGCAGTTATTGTCGCTGTCAGTCACAGTTGTTGCACTTGTAAATAAAGCTCACTGAGATATGTGTGTGAGTGTGTATATGTGAGTAAGTGTGCGTGTTGTGTGTGCATGTGTGTGTGTCAATGCAGCTTAGACTAATAACACGTTCACACTGGCGCCGAAAAGGTATTTTTGAATGAAAATATGTTGATCCCGGCAAAGAAAATTCTAAATTTTAAAGGCCTGTACGCAGCAGTCCAAAACACATTTGAAGGGAAATGAACTTCATACAAAGTGAGTACTTCGAATAGTGTAGTATCATGCATGATACATCATGATTTTTTTTGAGAAAACATACACATTTGAAGACCAAGACCAATACACAGAAAATTACTTTTTGAAGTTGAAAATCGCTTCAAAACATGAATTTAAAAATCGCTTATTATTTGTTTTTTTATGTGTCTATACGAGGTGTGTCCAAAAAGTATCGCGAACTTTGTGTTTTTTCAAAAATTATTTTTTTATTCATGAATATCTATTTTGTCCCCTTCAAAGTAATCCCCATGAGATATTATCCCAATCTTCGAAGCACTTCAAAAAATATTTTTTTTTTTTATCTTGTTCAGCTCCTCCTTCGATGCCGTATTTATCTCCTCAATCGTAGCGTAGCGTCTTCCTTTCATGGGCCTCTTCAGTTTAGGGAACTAGAAAAAGTCACAGGAGGGCAGATCTGGCGAATACGGTGACTGCGGCATCATTAGTGTGTTGTTTTTGGCCATAAATGTGCGAGCAAGGGCATTATCGTGGTGCAAAAGCCAATTTTTTTTCTTCCACAAATCCAGGCGTTTCTGGCGGATTGTTTCGCCCAAATTGCGCATAACTTGCAGGTAATATTCCTTATTGACCGTTCTACCCTGTGGCAAGAACTCATGATGCACCACGCCCCTACAATCGAAGAAAACTGTAAGCAAAACTTTCACACTTGGCGCGCTTTTTTTGGGTTTTGATTCGTGCGGCAGCTTCAATTGAGATGATTGAGCTTTGGTTTCCACGTCATAACCATAAACCCAGGATTCTTCACCAGTTATGACCCTCTGGAGCAAATTTGGGTAGTCGCGGACAGAGGCCAACATCTCATTAGCAATGTTCATGCGATGCTGTTTTTGGTTTGAAATTGAGCAATTTTGGTACGAATTTCGCGGCGACCCGTTTCATGCCAAAATCATTAATTAAAATCGAATGGCACGAGCCAATCGATATGTCTAGTTCCTCAGCAACTTCTCTAACGTTGATTCGACAATTGGCCAATACCATTTTCTTCACTTCATCAATTTTTTCGCCTGCTGTTGAAGTGCTCCGGCGTCCGGCACGCTCTTCGTCGTTCACATCTTCCCCGCCTTTTGAGAACATTTTGTACCACCGATAAACGTTGCTTCGGTCCAAGGTAGCTTCTCCGTATGCCACAGTCAACATTCGAAATGCATCCGCGCACTTAATTTCGTTTTTCACACAAAATTTGATACATGTTCTTTGATCCATTTTGAATGGTAAAAATCGAAGACGAGCCAAAACACGTGCAAGCAAAGCAGCTGTCAACAATTAAGTGAACATTCAAAATGGCCGAGCTTGTCGGCTTAAGTGAGAGACGTCAGTGCCAATATAATGCCACACAAAATCGAAAATCGAATATAAGTAACCAGCGATATTTCAAAATTCGCGATACTTTTTGAACACACCTCGTGTGAGATATTCGGAATGAGTGGACTGGTATTAACAAACTGGTGGGCAGATCCAATAAATACTTAACGCTTGCGTTTTAAAATGGAATGGAAATTTTCCGGAAACTTTTTTGTCACAATGTTTGGCAATAGCCTTGAAAAACTATCCTAAAGTATCGTTGGATGTTCTTATGGACCGTACGCCGCTGTATGTTGTTATAAGGCTCCAGATGAAAGCTGTGGTAGTTGGCAAAAAGGCACTTAAATAGTACTAGAGACGCTGAGAAATTTGGAGAAGCCAAATTTCCAAATGAAAGCTGTGGTAATTGGCAAAAAGAAATTTGGAGAAGCTCCCTTGATTCTGCAACCCGAGAATGAGATGATCACGGAGTACAATTTCAAATAAAACATAAAGAACTAGATGCACAGAAAACTTTGACAAAAGAAGGTTCACGTCTGGAAGTCGCGGGTCCAAGAAACCATCGGAACCGCTGGGATAACACATATTTTCAGCATATTTTTCCTTAACCTGCAATGATTTTGTGACGTCATTGATTACGCAACATACTTAAATAAGCTGCTTTGCCGCCTACTAAAAACACCAGCCCAAAACTATGCTACAAAAAATGAATTTATTAAATTTTTCCCATACAAAAAAGAAAAATTCAGCTTATTTATATAACAAACAAAAACAATAAAATACATTTTTGCGGCAAATGCAATTTGGCTATAAGCAAACAGCCAACAAAATGTATATGATAGGCACAAAAAGAGGCAGTAACAAAAGTTCGAGGAAGAAAAGAAAAAGTAGCTCTCATATGTATAGCTAGAAATTGCATAATAATACTCATATCACATGGGGCACACGAGGAGCAATGGCAATAACGAAAAAAATTTGACACAAAGTTATGACAATGACGAAATGAAAACGAGGCACACACGCCACGCCGCCGCGCCCCTCGTCGCATGCCCCACGCAACCAACGACAATGGCTATGGGGCAAGGGCATGTGGCATGGCTTGTGGTGCTCCTGCTGCTGTTGCTCCTGCTGCTGCTGTGGTTGATGATGATGATGAGCAGAGCATCCAAGTATGCTTGTAGCAATAGCAGCTGCCACCGTTGCAAATAAGACATTTCTCTTTACTTCCAGCTGTCTCTCTCTCTTGCCTCTTGCCACACACTTTTTGCACTTTGCCCGCCGCAAAATACAATTTCATTTTATGTCTATATGTAAGTATTTACATATATGCATGGCTGTGTGTATCTGTGTGAGAGTGTGACAAAATTTTAGCACATTTGCATAAAAAATAAGTTGAGAGTGTTTTTGGGCACAAGCATTATATTCCAGAGAGAGAGAGCGGAAAACAGATCCAAGAAACAAAGTTTGGAAATTGGAGCAAACGGATAACTGAACGGTGCACTTAGATGGTCAGTTCCAAATTTTACGAGTTCTTAAAATGTCGTACCTCAAGATAGTGAAAATATAAATTTTATGCAAATAAAGAGAAGACGGAGGAAGTAAGGAATCCACGTAAAGTGGTCTTCAGTAAGGTGAGAAGAAGAAAATAAATTGATATGGACAATGTTCGTAAAAGCGTAGGGTAAAGATGCTTTTATTGTCTTGCCTTCCATCCTCCCAACCCATCTTAAACAAACGTTTTTTATGTTCCCTTCCATCTTATTTTAAAGCAATATTATTTTCATAAAACTATTTCCATTAATAACGAACATTCCTGCAGTTCACTTGTTCAGGGCTAAAAAAATCATCTCCAAATTCAGACATTCAAGCACTAAAGAAGAGATTTTTGTGTCCGAAAATGGCACCTCACAGAGAGGTGAGGCATCTGCAACCAAAAAGGTCTATTTGAATTGAACGCATACCCTAAGCGTTAAAATAAAAGACTTTCCACTTTCCTCATGAATAGCAGTCAGGTCTTTTGTTGGTGTTGACCTGAGATGGAAGCGACTGAATCCGTTGCCGTTTCCATGTGACGGACCATACCGCAGTCACAGAGCATGAATGCCTGGTGGTTTGTATCGTCTTCTAAACAGAGCCTGACACTCTGAACGAGTCCAATAGGCCGATATTCTGTAAATGATATCTAACAGTGATGGTGGTCATGAGCTTTAGGTCCGGCTCTGCCAAGACTTTTAGTCTTGATTGCATTCAGAGGTTTCGACAAGCACTTTTGCTTAGACAATAGCCACGAAAGGGAGAACGAAGTATTTCTTCATGTTCTCCTGCTGGCCCATAAAATTGTTTATCGATGGTTTTGAGCCAATACCAACAAACGGCACAGGAGATGTCAGTCTAGGTGGAAGCGACCCTGTCGTGCTAAATCGTCGAGCGATCGCGTTATCATCAACTCCCGAGTGTCCAGGCACCCGAATTTTGCACATACTTTGATCCAAGAGGATAGGGTCTCAGAGGTAGTTATATTATTCTCTAACCATCAGTAGAGACGCTCCAGGAAAGATATTGACGCTGATTGCAGCTTAACCATCTGAATCAAAAGCATATGCAAATTGAGGTGGATCATGTAAGATAGAAACTTTGAGGCCGTCCAACTCACGTTCTATAACGTGTCCTCGTGAAACTCTGCTTCGATTCATAACGAACATCCCGGGGGGCCTGCGCTCATTACCGTGGAATCTACAAGATCATACAATAACGCTTGCAAGTGTACCTTGTGAAAGATTGAAGCCAACCGTCAACCAATGATTAGAACCTTATCAGTGAACCTTCAGACCTAGTAAGTCCACCATTGATTAGGCATTTGAATTACGGCAAATCCTCGGAGAAGACCCTGGAAAAGCGAATCGACAGACACCCACCATGCACGTTTGCTAGCATTATTGACATGTTACCCATTCGTCAGCATTTGTTTACCCTGTGACGTTAATGAGGCTTTGCAGAATGACGCCTCAGGCCAGCTTCCTCTGAGCGACTTAATTCCTACGTTATCACCAGTGGGGTATGGGGCCTCTTCACATTGACGTTGCAGCGATGTCTAGCTTTCGAGCTAAAAATTGTACGTCCTCGTTTGGCAATGAATGGATGACGGTGCTCCAGCGAAGAAAGACCTTCGAATCGGTGCCCACTGGTGGTAGTTCGAGGAAGCGGAAGACCCACTCTTAGATGGAATGTTCAGGTTTCTAGTGGCCTGGTAAGGTTTAGTTTTTCCAACTGCGACTGGTGAAAGCATCTTGATGCAGACCAACCCACGGTTACAATGGCCAATTGATGATTATGAGAAAGGCCTTGGGTCTGCGACAAACATTGCACAAACCATTGATTGTATGGAGCAGGATATAAAAAAAATATACAAAATTTGAATCCGCCTAAGCCACACTTCGAAGTATTTGTCTAGACCAATATATCTGTCGTCCAAGGTACGCTCCAAGCGACTCAGTTGAGTAGACAGCTCAAACATTAGATACATGTATACCGAAGATTAAGGAAGTAACCGTAACGCAGATCACTGAAGAGCTACCTTACCTTTCGCATTCTGAATTATAGAAATATCTTTCTTAATTGAGCGGCTTTCAAAACACTGTAATCAAAAATAGGCTGAGTAGCAAACTCAGAGTCGATGCGCAGGCCTCAACCACTCCCATCTAGGTACCAGGATCGTACCGACGTGTCAAATAAAGAGATATAGCCGGACTACAAAGACGCCTAAGTCTATGCAGCATAACTATGCATCGCATAAACTTCTCATAATTACCGCGATATACCGACCTATTTCTATCGTTTTCTGATAATTTTTTAAATTAACGTTTCATTATTTTTTTGTGCTTGCGCATGCTATGAAGAAGCTATTATTCAAAAATATAACTTTTAAAAATCAAGTAGGCCTTTATTTTTGACATTAAGACTTATAAAAGCTACATTTTAAATTTTATTTCTCTAGAGCTCATTCTACGTTTGGCTGTTGTTCGGAACAGAACAATAATAATTCAAAATTTTATTGTGAAATATATTTGGCTTTCCTTTGGAACATAAGAATAAAAAATTTAAAAGTTACTACAAAATTAAATTTCGAGACTTTTACGAAATAAGTTGTTCCCCCATAAAAGCAAGTCCATAAATATAGAACCAAGAATTGCTGCATAATTTCTAACATGCTTTTCATTATTTAACAGCAATCTTTTGACGTGGTACCGCTCAGAGCTGGAGGACATGGTTTGAAATCTTTTCGAATACTGTGAGACTCGTTTAGAGTGTAGCTTGGCGCGGAAATACTCGCACTATAACAATGTCAACAACAGCAACCATATATGCACCCCACACTACAACATAATCAGTTAACGCGAGAAAACGGCTTAAATCTTAAGGCTTGTGAAAGTTCTTTTAAATATTTGTCATGCCCAAATATTGTTTTTTTTACCTACGCCGCTTCTGCAAAAAATTAATACATATTCATGCTACTCATAAAAACTGTTTAATGGAACTTTGGGAGGGGAAGACAATAAGACAATGATAAAAACTCATTGAACTGCTTGGTAGTGGTTTGAATGCATAAACGATATCGCTGATACCAATGTAGGAAGAAGGTTAGCATCCGCTTCGATTAGGCCGGTGGAGCAATGGCCTCGATACGTAGACTGAAGTAAAGGTTAAGACGGTTGATATTACTTAATGTAGCGAATGTGACTTCTATCGATGGCAAGTCGGTAAGAGCCGCCAGTTCTTCACAACGTCATGGTCTGTGACATCAGAAATGAACGGCCTGCAGAGAACGGCATTCTGTTGGGCATGTGCCCAGGTGAGGGTCGGTCAGAATTTTACGAGATACCATGTGCGTCTTGGTTTGTGCCCTCGCCAGATAGTTCGTCAAGACTAGGGGAGCTTACACCCCGACAAAATTGATACCTGCTCAGAAGATGCAGAGAGCCATGTCGACAGAAGCGTAGTCAGCTCTTAGGGCCACATCTGACAGTAATGTATGCCTAGGAGTAATAAAGGGCGTGCCACAACGTAGCATCAATACTCGGAATCGCAGTGCATATAGGCTCTCCAGGTTAGGGGCGGCCTATTTACCTTCAACTAAGGGCAGAGTTGACGGGACGGACTTTGAGCTTACACCCCACTGTCAGAACCCTGCTCCTTCGCATACTTCTTTATATACTTAAGAGCAAATCCGAGGAATGTTTAATTTCCAAGTGGTACTCGCTATGCACGACTTATTTGTAGTGTACCAACTCCATGTTTTAGAAATTGCATATGAGTCTGAAAAATATAGCTCGGTATGTGTAACAGCTAGATGCAATGTTCCCTTATTTTTGAGCCTGGCCCTTGAAGGGGTCATTGTATATCTAAAACCATATAAGACATTGGCATAGCTTATTTGGTAAAAGAATGACTTACCACTGGGAGGAGGCAATTGCCGTCCCACAGCAGGGGCAATAGCAGAACTGCTTGATAAGAGTACCTGTGCAAGCGCCGTGATACTATTAATGATTAAGTGTTTTAAAGCGATATATGCATTGCCGTTTTCCGTCTTCTGCATTAGAGAAGCTGTCCAGATTAAATGAGTGCTGTTTAGAATTTGAATTTGCTGATTTGGGTGAGAATACCAGAATTTGCATGCGATCGTGTCCTATATATGGCGGGTTGCAGTAAAATATGGATCATACTCGGTCAGTCGGGATAGTCTTATGTAGACTCAGATTTCAGCAATTTCCTTCTACTATTACAAGCGGTAATCGGTCTTGGTCTGACCTACTGCCTTACTGGCGCCAATTGGCAATCCTAAGGCTACGCAGATCCTCCGTTGCCTGGTCTTCGCATCGCAGAGACGGACGTTCCTGTCGTCGTCGACCTTTCAGTGATCTCCGGTCGAATAACTTGTTGGTACCTTATCATCCATTCGTGCAACATGACCTAGCCAGCGCAGACGCTGTAGTTGTGTGCGCCGACCAAGATCAGTGTCGCCGTATAACCTCATACATACTCATACTCGAGATTAATTCGAATACGGAAGTCACCATCCACATTTATTTGTCCAAAGATACGTTGGAATATTTTTCTCTTTTACCAATCGCTTAGAGTGAAAATTTGTGCAGAAGTAATCCAGTGTATTAAAAAGGATTAATCACGGCGCGAATAGATAGTGAAGCTATATTAGTAAGGACGATCAAGAAGATTTGGGAATAAATACTAAGATAAGCGGGAGCTACCGCATTGGCAAATACGTAGTTGCTGGCAAGCTTTGGTCAATAGGATACAAAATCTGGCTGAGATTATCGCCAAGGTATTTATTTATTAAGATAGTTTTATAGATGCGGGCTCAAACAGAGCGTGAGGGAAAATGAAAATCTCAAGAAGTCGGAAATATTTTTTTCCAAATAAACAATTTGTATTTTTCATCGAAAGTACGATACAAATACGTATTTGTTATGACAATTGCCTTGGACACATCTGCACTATCCGAGTCTTGATTCTAGGCATATCATGAGCTCGTTAACATATCTAGACAAGAGTGGTTCAGGCCTGTTGGATTGAGTTTAGGGCATACTCCGAGTTGGTAATCAGCATATATCTGACTGGGGTAGCTGCTTGATTCCTAAGAGATTCATCGAAAAAGAACGCTCTTCTACGAAATTATATTAAGTCCTTTGGAAAAGCTGTAAGCCAATGTGACTTCTTCCATCTTTGCAATTTCTCCGTGCATCGTTAGCTTGTTCATCTTGACTCCCAGTCGTCAGCATTCTGACCTCATCATCCAGAAAGCACGAGATATGAGCTTCACAGATGTCTCAAAGACAGAAGCAGCCACAGTAGCAGATATTTTTATGCTTTCGTTCTTTTGTGAGCAGTCATAAGCAATTGGGTTCCGGCTGGTCTCATTCTTAGTTTCATTTCCAGCAAAATGTTGAGCTGACGAAATATGGACGACAAAACTACTCCATTTAATTTTTCTAGGAATACCATAAAAAAAGACTCAGGGGCTTAGGTGCAAAAAAACACGGTCTGTCAAATAGTGTTTATTAGCCAACAAAGATGTTGGTTTCAACTAAGTAAAAATAGAATCTTTATGGCATTTACCTGGAAGTTGTCAGAGTACTTTGTGGGCTTACTAACAGCCATCAAGTGTCGTCCTCATATTAGCAAATTTTAATGCCCGCCAAAGTAAGCGTAATGAGCTTTTCCTGGAAGCTAAGAAGTCGTTTTGTGAGGCTTTAGCACACCAAGATACTTATTTCTTCGAAGTGCTGTAAGTTACAAGAAATCATCTGTATTTTTTGCATCCAAAAATCATAGCAGCTTAGAATTATAAGTCAATTCCATAATTTTAAGCAAACAATTCGAAGACAATCAAGATTGAACCCGATGTATTCATGCAAATATTCCATCAAATTTCTGCTCTCCAAGTTAGTAGCTCATTGTAGCAACAAATAGCTGCACCCGCACATAAATTCCACGCAGCACAATAGAAACCCACAAAAATGGTCTCCGCACGTCTCCCCAAACCCATCTCCAGTCCTTACCAAACATAGTTCACATTGACATTGCATACTTTCACTAACTTGTCTTGACTTGCTGCGACTTGTCTCAACTTGTCTCGAATTTTACCAACCCATATGCAAAACGACTTGCAGTCAGTCACATATGACATAACCATACAAAGCTTGACTGGGGTAACTATAGAGGAATGTAGGTCTAGGAGTACGGTTCGGAGTAGCAAGTAGTATAGCACCAAGTTCATTTCGAGTCCCTGCAAAAGTTCCGAGCATAGCATAAAAATGTTGTAAGAATATAAAAAAACGAAGAAGAAAACTTTACGAGTAGCAAATACACTTAAAAAGTAATAAAATATTTTATTGCAACACACAAAATGCCACGAAACGAGTTTTGCAGCAACACACAACGCACGAAAGTATGCAACAAAAAGAAGCTCATGAAGAGGAAGAAGACAAGTGGAACGTTGGCAAATGGAACGTGACGACTTTTAAATGCACTAAAACGAACTTAGTTTTTGAAGTTTTCAAATAATTTTTTTTCTTTTCGGATTTAGTTTCAATTTTTTATAAGGAAAGGTTTTGAATTTTAAAGAAAAAATAATGCAAAAGTGAAAGTGATATAAAAATATATTTTAGCTTATTTTATTAAAAAAAACTATTAAAAAAACTATTTTTCAAGAGCTTAACTTATGTTGTAACATGGCATTAAATATGGCTATAAAGATGAAAGTTCGCCCCCACCGACCCCTTTCACAAAATACGAAAACTGGGCTTGAGAATTAGAACAAAGTCCTTAGCGATCCCTGAAAGTTTTATCCATAAAGTATTTTACTCCAATAGAAGGCAAGGAAAATGAGAGTTAGAGAGTTTCAAGACTGTTTATAAATCTGGGTCGTTTATCTTTTAAAAGATAAGTTTGGCAAGTATTAAAGAATAAATTCACAAAATTATTGTAGCAAATTTTGTTGTCCTCAGCATTCTTAGGCAATACAGATAAATAGACCTAGCTAACTTGGATTCTTTATCCTTTCGACCATTTTGACATATTTCTTGTTATGGTCTACTTGAGGTTATTGACTTGAATAGTCTTATGATCTCGATTAGAATCAATCTACAGCTCATCATACGTCAGTTACTGGCAAAAATCTGACAAAAAGGGATCTTCCTTCTCTCCCTAAATAAGTTACTGCTTCCACTATCTTAATATGCCCTTTGTCCTTTGTTTACAGTGTATTCCAAACAGGTTACGGTAGCAAAAAAATATGTAAATATATTTTGAAGGGAAAATTCGCTTTGAGAAATGACTTGGCGCATTGAAAGCGCCAAGGAAAACTCAATGAAAAAATGAAAAACGTGCCACAAAAGGTATATATATATGTGTGTGTGTGCGGGCGCGTGTGTGTGTCTCAGTGTGTGTGGCACGTGCATATTAATGAAATCATTTTAATAAACAATCCCACATTGTAATGCATTCTACCAAATCAAAATTTAATTAAAGCTTGCAACATTTTATGCTGAAATTGCCTTGTCAGGGTGTTTGATTGAGCAGCTCATCTGTGCAACGTGCACACACACTTACTCACACAAATAGCACACAGATACTCTCACACACACACACCCACTCATATAATACATTAATCAATAACTCCACTCTTTATGCGGTTAAGCTCAGTCAAACAGTGCTTAAGCATCATGAAGCTAATTTTATGGCATCAACCGCAATCCCTTCTCATAATACCCCCACTACCCAGCAGCATCCTGCCCCCAACTCTATAAGGCGTGGCTGGGACCACAAGGCAGCAGCAGCCGCCATTGTTTGTAATATGCGTGTCATAGTGGCACTCATGCAGTGCCACTTTTGCCACACCCACTTCGGGGCACTCTTATGGGCATATACAACCAACCATTGATGACGTCAGGGTTACGCATATCATATGAAAGCGGAACCAGTGCTGCTCCAAGGCTCCAAGAACTGCCAGTTAAATTAAAATGTTTCGTATTTATATTTTAATAAAAGCTTAAAAATTTACTTTTTTACAAGCGGGTAACGATGAAGTACATTTTGTGGGTATTTCAAGCTATTAAAATGATTTTCTTTAAGCTCTTATTTTAGGTTAAGAATCTTTCAAAAATCACATTAATTAAAAAAAAACTGACGCGATTTCAAATATGGACAAGCTCCAGTAATATTTTGCGAGGATTCAAATTTCCCTCACTGTACTTTCTGACTAAGTATTATATAAATATTACCGAATTTCCCAAGAATTTCTGACTGAGTCAGATCATGGATAAGACTCAAAGAATCCGAACCAGTGGAACTATCTAGATCCGCCAATGGTTTCAAGCGATTTATTTTTTTCCCACTATTAAAACAGAAGATACTGATATAACAATAAAGGTATTTTGGCTGACATTTTAGATCCGACCCTGGCCGTAAGCGAAACTATTTTCTAGCACTCGATTTCCAACGTTAGAAATCGATAAAAAAAAGTAATTTTTAATTTTTTTGTAACCAAAGTAGGCCCTTAATTTTATATTGAGACATTTAAACAACATTTGAAATCATATTTCTCTAGAGCTCATTCTACGTTTGAATTTTGTAGAGAACACAACAAAAAATATTCCAAATTTTATTGTGAAAAATATTTGGCTTTTTTTTAGAACCAAAAAATTTTAAAATGTAGAAATAAAAAAGTTTTGATTTTTTTTTTTTTCGCTTGAACTTAAAAGTCTTTACTTTTAACACTTATGCACTACAACTACACAGGTAAGAATAGAAAAATAAGAACAATAATTATTGAAAAATTTGTAAAACCCTTTTCATTTAACAGAAAGTTTTAGACGTGGTACCACTCACAGCTGAAGGACATGGCTTGGAAACTTTTCGAATACCGTGAGACTCGCTCGAAGTGCAGCTTGGCGCGTAAAAGCTTACAAAACTTATGCACCCTACACAAATGCCTAATCAGTTGAATCAGTCGTCAAGGACCAAGGTTCCCTTTGATTGTTTGATTTGTCCAAATATTGTTTTTTCACCAATGGCTGCTTCTTCATGCAATAATTCAATATATATACACGATGCACTTAAGCAGTGGTCAGCAAAATATACATATGCATTTTTTTTTCTGCCGCTGTGACGTATTTTGGCGCTGACGTCACAACGCAACGGACACGAAGTTTCTTGTGCGTGACTTTGGTTCTTGTTGCGAAAGCTTTTCCACTGATTTTGTCATACAGCATTAGCAAGCGCAAATTGATGCCTCACCATTTAGGTAATAGCAGAACTGCTTGGACTGCTTGGTCATATTTTTAGCTCTTGAAGTATACCAAGTAGGAAGCATTTTAGTTTGCATCGCTTGTTATTCGGTAGAGCAATGTGCTCCATACTTGGACGGGATTAGTGTCGGCCAGTTGGGGTTTAGTTAAAATTACCTTTCTTTCGATGACAAGGTCGAGGTCAAGGGCCACCGCTACTTGGAATTTCATCGAAGAAGGACGTTTGTACCGCTTTGAAGCCGGAATGAAATAAAGAGAAATGTGCCCAATGCTTTTTCAGAAGTGGTTAATTTCGGATGTGCGCCTGGATTTTTGCCCAAAAAATAGCTTGGTCCCACTAGAGGATCGTCAACTTGACGTAGTTGGTGAACTTAGTAGCTGCAAAGACTCTGAGCGCTTCTGGTAGGTCCACCCTTGGATCCACATAATAAGTTTGTACACAGATTGAGCGGCTGTAAAAAGCATCTGTTCTCCAGGTTAGGAGCGGTTTATTTAAAAGTAACCTCTGAGCGCTTCTGGTAAGGCCATCCTGGATGGTAAGGTCTTCTAGGAGCAATGAAGCGAATATCGATCCACCTCGTAAAGTCTGTACACAGATTGAGCGGCTGTAAAAGGCATCTGCTCTCCAGGTTAAGAGCGGTTTATTTAAAAGTAACCTCAAAGCGCTTCTGGGATGGCCATCCTTGATGGTAAGGTCTTCTTTGAGCAATGAAGCGAATAGCGATCCACATCGTTAGGTCTGTACACAGATTGAGCGGCTGTAAAAGGCTTCTGTTCTCCAGGTTAGGAGCAGTTTATTTAAAAGTAACCTGCTTCTGTGGACTGACTTTGAGCTGTCAAAACTCAGCTCATTCACATATTTTTTAAAAACATGATAATAAATGCGAGGAATATTCAAGTGGAATATGCACGACGGATTTGGAGGTGCGAGCCCCATGTTATATAAATAATATAAGAAGTCGTAGAAGATAGCTTGGTATCCACTTGATGGATGTAACTAGCATTCAATTTTCTCTTCGTCAGAAATGTGCCATAAGCTTTAGCCAATGTAAGCGCAGTAAAAGGATTTTAGTACACATCACGAAAAAAATAGGATGAGCCATCTCTTGGTTTGTTAATTACATTTTATTCGTATATTTTTCAAATAAAGTGGAAAACTTGAGCTGTTCTTCCATCCATTGAATATAATGGTCCGTGTGCTTCAATTAATATTTTGTAAGTGTGTAAATGCAGATCCGCATCCGAAAACCAACGCAAAGTGGTCCTAGCAAGGTGTTATTTTTGCTAACGGTGGCGCGTTGAAGGAACTCCGCCGGACACGGAGTTTTCTCAGGTGTCCAGTATAATCGCACTGTCGTGATTCAAGCTAAATTGAAGGGCTGGTACATTTTTCACCCAGGCCCGAATTTTTTTTCGCAGAATGGCCAAATTTATAGGATCGCATGTACGCATTATAATTCTCATGAATGTTAGTCATCTAACATTAAATATTTTTAAAATTGACATGTATCGAAAAGCATACACGTTGGATGGATATGTTTCAAATTATGAGTATTTAACAACCAACCCAACAGATGGCTCACCCTATATATCTCTAACTCATTACTACGATTACCGACTCAGAAATTGTTTTTTGTGAGAAGCAAATGATTGTCTATATGCTGTGAAGAGTAGTTGTTGGCACCACGCCTATTAGAAAAAATAACACTAAGTGAACTAGCCCGACTAATCCATTGTGTTCACAAATACCGCGTTGACGAACTTCCAAACCAACTGACCGGAACTACAAAATAGAACCAACTCATAGGCTAATAAATAGCAGCCATCTATTCTGCAACCCTGGTCTAAATAGCTTAGCTGCCTTTATCATTTAGCTACTCACTTGGCCAAGTTGCTTTGACTCATTTTTGCTGCGCTGCGCAGTTCATCAATCAAATCAGTGACTGTTAGTCAGGCAGTCATGTGATTTGATTGATTCACGTTAAAAATCTGTAGGCAAACACGACGCCAATCCTCACACTCACACACACACACGTTGTCTCACATAGATACAAAAATCTCGCAGCTGTGTGCATTAATAACGCGCTAGAAAATGAGCAGCCGCCCATTAAGCGCCCTTATTCAAGGATCTTTTCCTTGTTTACATCAGACCACCAACGCCATCAACAACATCAACGTCATCATCAAGTAACGCGAGAGACTGCAGACTGGAGACAGCAACAATGTTTCAACCACAGATGCCACTTGCATTGATTTCAAATGCGTCTGACATCTCCAACTCCACTTAACCCAAACCAATTTCCAACCGGTTCTTCTAACTAAGCGTCAAACTCAATCCGCTACAGAAATCGTCGCTATGCAAAATGCCTGCTGCATTGCGCTAGGACACTGCAAGAAAAAAAATTGAATGACAAAAATTTTTTAATTTTTTAGTGGGCTATTAAAATGTCAGAAAAACAAAAAAAAATCTTACAATACTATTCGGATACATTTTTGCATGCTGTCAAATTCGAATTTTTTGCACTCGAGATCTGCTCATTAGCATAGGTTGACACCTTTCGAGGGAAATTAACAACTATACGTTTTTTATTGCATGGGACTTTTTTTTAATCAAAACATGAACTATTTAATCAGGCTATGATTATTTTTTTCAACTTGCTTATTATAAGCACAACTTGAAACCTTTCGAGGGAAATAACAACTATGCACTTTCTATCACATGGGATTTGTTTTAAGCAAGACATGAACTATTTAATCGAGCCATGAACATTTTTATTTTCCTTACTCATTTTTAATATCTTGATAACATTCGAGGGAAATTATTCACAACATCGCTCTTTTCATTACAAGGGACATTTTTTTATTCAAGACATGAACTATTTAATTAAGGTATGAACATTTTTTTACACTTGCTTATAATAAGCACAGCTTGACACCTGTATAGGGAAATTATTCACAGCTATGCTCTTTTTATTACAAGGGACATTTATTTATGCAAGACATGAACTATTAACAAGGCTTTGAGCACTTTTTTCCCCTTTCCTTATTATAAGCACAGCTTGACACCTTTCGAGGGAAATTAACAACTATGCACTTTCTATCAAATGGTATTTTTTTTATGCAAGACATGAACTATTTAATCAAGCCATTACCCTTTTTTTATTTCCATGCTCATTATTAGCACAGCATGACACCTTTCGAAGGAAATTATTTACAACTATGCTCTTATGATTTATGCTACACATGAACTATTTAATCAAGACATGAACATTTTGCTATGCTAGACATGAACCATATAAAAATTCGCTATTTGTTGGGTTGATTTTAAAAAATAATTGATGAAATTGAAATTGGTATAAATAGAATCTACGAATATCAAAGATTGGAAAAAATCAATTTTAGCTTAAAAAGTGTAAATTTTTCCGCCTATTCTGCCAATTCATTTTAATTAGCCTTTCAACAAAATATTTGGTTTTAAACCACATAAATAATTCGTTATTGTGAAATTGGTAGCACCAAACATTTGGTTTCAAAACGTATCCGACAAAAAGCACGTTCGATTATGATATCAATTGTTTTTTAGAGAAAATAACTAAGTTTAAGGTAATTTATGAAGAGTAATGAAAAAGTTGATGAAAAACTATAAATAAATTCGTATATGGTAACTTTGTTCTTAAATATTCCCCAGAAGTAGGCTACCTTAAAACTGTCAAGTCAAATTATATTGAAATTATTTACTTTAGCCTTTTAACAAAAATAATTCAACTAAATAACAAACGGAGTTTTATAAATAATCATGGATCCCAAGAAACCCGAGTCCCCCAAAATGGATGATCATAATGAAATTATGCGCAAAGATATTAAACGTAAAGTAGAAAAACTCAAAAAACTGCAGAAAATACGAGATGATATAAATGAAATGTTTGGTGTCGGTATAATTGGTAATCGGAAGTTCGAGCAAAAGCCAAAAGCTGAGAAGCTAGAGGAAAAGACCAAGATAGAGTTGAAAAAAAAACCAGATGAATCAAATATTTAAATAGAAAGAAGTTGATAAAGTGCATTGATGAGACACGGTAAGTGGGAAAAATTAAGCTATCAATAATAATTAAAAGTTTTTGTTTTGAGCAGACATAAAAAAACCCTTTTTTAAGATGAAGTACAATGAAAGACCAACCTAAAAATTACAAGAAGTGAAATATTAACGAGAAAGATAATTAGAATATGAAATATGAAAAATTTAAAGAATGAGTGCACAAAACCAGAGCGGACTTGAAAACGATCAGGAAAAATATGCTTGGAGATTTAAATTTATGATATATATATTAAAATTATTATTATATGTACACGATTATAACTAGCAGAAAAAAATATAAGCAATTATTAAACTTCAAAAAAATTAAATTGAAACGATGAGTGAAATTGGACGATACCATTAAATATGCAGATATAAATATTTTCTTATAACAATTTTTTTAGCAGGGAATATTCAACTGAAAGAAAATCAAAATATAAGCAAATAACACAGCCACACAAAAAAAAATATTTTTTCGGGTCTGGATTATGTTGAAACCCTGACATGCTGGGGTTTTTCGGATCTCAGATTTGGATTCAGCGGCCAAAAAATCATATAATAAACATGGTGTGACACCCGGACTCGAATACAATTTTGTGTAATGTTTTTTGAGGTTATGTCAGAACCTTGGCGTGCTGGGGTTCTTTACACCTCGGATTCGGATTTAGCGATCCCGAAAACATGTAGTAAACATGGTCTGTGTATTTTTTGGAAAGGAAACTGAAGTTAATCCATATACCAAAGGGATTCGCAAGACAAAGGATTTATGTATAGATACTTTTTATACTTGTTGGATTGGCATTCTTTATTTCGTACCTCTTCATAAGCGTTGCTCACGTCGTTACTCGGGTATTCTTGCCTTTTTGCCATTATACCTAGATAAAGTGAACATCTTAATAACCATAATTATCCGCTAAAAAGACCATACTCAACAGAATATCCATTCCTTATGTTATTTTAATTTTAACTTCGTTATATCGATATATCGATGTTTCCCATATATAAGCATTGATTTTTTTCAGTACTAATGGGGAGGTAACATTGCCTTGTTAATAGTTGGAAAACCAGAGTAAATTTTTAATTTCTCATGTCAGAAAGTTGATATAAAACTACTAATAAATTATGAGTTCGATGTTTTTAAAGTCGGAGCCGAAATCGAAATCTAGAACAGTCATAACGATCAGTTCCGAAAGAAATTTAGGTCTTTCAATTTAAAAACACGAAAAATCTGGTTGGAATAGAGTATCCATTCCTTATAATATCTTAATTTAAACATCGATATATCGATACATCAAAGCTTTTCCAGGTAACAGAATTTATTTTTATCAGTACTCAACATGTTTTATAACTGCTGTTAAAAAAATATTTTTATGATAAATAAATAAAAAATTTGCAATTATATCAATAGTGTAAAAACTCCTTTTTTTATTTTAAATACAATTTTTTTAAAAATACCTTTACAATAAGCTGCATTTATTGTAATAAATTATCGTTGGCACAGGGTTTCTTTTAGAATATTAATTTTCTCAAAATAGCGTGACGTCATACGCCAAAGAAAAAAATTTCGCAAAAACTGTTCAAAATCGCACATCCTTGAGCAAAAAAGTAAGATACGAAGCTGAAACTTTGCCCAGTTCCTTTTTGATATCTGCAATATAAACATTTGTCAAGATCGACCAGCTATTCGCATTATGCAAAAAAGGAGCTCAACCTATCATTCTTTTCTTCCAGTGTACTCTGGCTCAGCTGGAGCCGCCACTGTCATTTGCACTCTAAACATTTCTGCTGACAACCAAAATCGATAAACTTGGCGGGGGAAATGCAGCCGCTTTGTGACGACAGCAGCTACTTATCCAAAACCAAGTCCGGGGTATTCACTCAAGAGTCACTGAAGGAGTCACCGAAGGAGTCACTGTAGAAGTCATTTCTTAACATTCATTTGTCACTTTACAAATGGCTGAATGCGACGGCATATAAATTATTTAGACAAGACTATGGGCCCGTTTAGGCCATGGCCAACTAGTCCCCAGTTGGCATTTAGCACATAAAAAATTGTAACGTCAATGAAATTGCCCAATTTTATGTTCAATCAATATATATTTTATATTCCATATATGCAGCAGCATGTGGCATGTAGCAAGCAGCACAAGTGAGTAAGAGTGTAGGCAGTACGGTGTGTGTGGTACGTGTGTTAGCCGGCTCAATTTATTTGTTATTCATGCAACATTAACATGGATTTTTATTAGCATCATTTTTTGAAAAGGGTTCAGACTCGTCCTGAAACTAATAAAAAACACACGCTACAAATATTGCAATACTATGGCTTAAAGCCCGTTGCCAAGTGTTGCGAGCCTAAGGCTACTAAAGGCTTACACAAATTACATTCCAAACACATCCATTCCCATGCAAGTATGCAGACAGTCACTACGCTATTTATTCGTACACCCTTAATTTTTGAGTCCAATGCGTGCTTTGTAATCTTTTTTTGTTTTTGGATTCGATTTAGAAATAAGAATTAAGAATGTTGGAGCCAACACCACAATCTCTGCCGGAGAATCTCTACCGCCCAGCGTCTTTCAAGCGGAGATTCATGCCATAGAGATCTGCGCCCTTAGTGTCCTTCTCAAGGGAGCAAACATATGCATTTATTTAGATAGCCAAGCTGCTATATGGGCATTGTCATCCTGGAGCATCTCCTCCAGGATGGTTAAAGAATGCCATAACTACCTCCAAACCCTGTCCGCCCGGAACAAAGTCGTACTATGTTGGGTGCCTGGACACTCGGGAGTGGATGGAAACGTGATCACTGACGATCTAGCACGACAGGGTGCCGCCACCCTGACTACATCTCCAGCTCCGTTTTGTGGTATTTGCTGGTTCACAATCGGAACCATGATTAACAAATGGGCAGCAGGAGAACATATGAGATACTGATTCTCCCTTCCGGGGCTTCGTCAAGCAAAAGTGCTTGTCAAACCTCTGCATGCGATCAAGACAAAAGGTCTTGGCAGAGCGGACCAAAAGCTCCTGGAAGCTCACCTATCTGGCAACCACACTGTTAGATACCATCTACAGAAAATTGGCGTATCGGACTCTTCTAGAAGACGATAAAACCACCAGACATATTCTCTGTGATTGCCCAGCGCGGGTATGGGACAGAGCCTGTCACATGGGAAAGGAATGGATTAGTCTCTTCCATCTCAGGTTCATACCAACAAAAGACCTTCTGCTATTCATGCGGAAAGTGGAAAGTCTTTTGCTTTTACTTAAGGGCATGGCAGTGCCCCTGTGAGGAACCCTTTCCGCAAAAAAGAAAAAAAAAACATTGCTTTTTCAATTATTTACGCGTTTATATTTTAATCACATCAACCTTGACATACAAATCAAATATCGTGTTAAACCAAAAACAAATCAAAGCTCTAATTCAACATCGAAATAAATATTCTACGCTGTTCCACAATAAATCCAACATGAGTATTTGGGCTGCACGAAATATATGTCAAAAAATATGCCGCCAGGCACATATTTTAGCCAAACCAAGGCTTGTGTTAAGTGTAACACCGGGCAACGCCATGGGTAATGTGGGCATAAGAACGTTTAGCTCAGTCAAGGATGCTTTGAAGTCCTCATCTTGTCGTAGAGATGATCCCGTCATTGAATCCTTCAAACAAACACCAAAAAATCCTTGGGAAGAATTTATGCGCACACGCAATGAAACAGAGAGCACAGTCACGGGAGGCAGAGTCACGGGAGGCAGCGAATCGGAAGGTAGAGAATCAGGAGACAGAGGAATTGAAGTCATGTCTCCACCAGATGAACATGATGACGACGAATACAAACAAAATCTGATATTTACTTCATTAGCTTTGGCAGCTCCACTTGCAGGCGCAATAGTGGCCTGGATGCTAATGCCTAAAAAAGGTGATGATGAGGGGAAAGAGAGTACGCCAAAAGTTGCTACGGAACGAGCTAAAGTGGCTGGCGTTATCGCAACACCTGCTACATCTAAGGATCTGCCGAAGTTTGTTCGTTATTTGATAATTGGCGGAGGTACCGCTGCATGTTCAGCGTTTCGAGCCATTAAATCCAAAGACGCAGGTGCAAAAGTTCTAATGGTAAGCAACGAATACCGCAAGCCATACATACGACCATCCAACGCCAATGAAGATTCAATCAAGAACTACCGTGTTAAGCCGGGGACAGGCTCTGAGCAAAGCTTGTATCTCGAACCGGAGGAGCTTTTCGTCGACCCCACCAATCTAGATGGCAGCGTAAACGATGGAAAAGCTATCGCCCAGGGTTTCACTGTGAAGAAAGTTGACGCCCAGAAGCGCATTGTGACCCTAAGCGATGGCTATCAAATCGGTTACGAGCAATGCTTAATTGCCACTGGCTGCTCACCTAAAAATCTACTCCTGTTCAGTGACGCCTCGCCAAGTGTGCGCCAGAAAATTATGGTCTACCGCACGTCGGAAGATTTTGAACGTCTGCGACGTTACGTCAAGGAAAAACGTAATATAACAATAGTGGGCAATGGCTTTATGGGCAGTGAGCTAGCCTGTTCGCTGGCTAACTATTCTAAAGAGCATGAAGGTGGCAAGATTTACCAGGTTTTCCAGGAGAAAGCCAACATGTCAAAAATTTTGCCCACTTATTTAAGTCAATGGACCATGAATAAGATGGTTACGCAGGGGGTTTGCGTTATTCCAGAGGTTACCATTAAGTCGGCAATACGCGATGAGGATCAAGTTAAGTTGCAACTAAATAATGGAATGACGCTTATGTCTGATATTGTAGTAGTTTGTATGGGTTGTTTGCCCAACACTATGCTGGCGGATGCCTCTAGTCTAGAAGTGGATCGCAACCTGGGAGGATTTGTTGTCAATGAGGAGTTGGAGGCAAGACGTAATCTGTATGTAGCTGGAGATGCTTCTTGTTTTTACGATCCCTTTTTGGGAAGACGACGCGTGGAATGTCACGATAATTCAGTGGTATCGGGTAGATTGGCGGGCGAAAATATGACCGGAGCCAAAAAGCCCTATACCCATCAAAGCATGTTCTGGTCTGATTTGGGGCCTCAAATAGGATATGAAGGTATTGGTCTTGTCGACAGTTCATTGCCCACTGTGGGTGTCTTTGCATTGCCTTACGATACAGTTCGAAATGAAGACGATTCAAACGAAGCAGGAAGTCAAGAGAATTCTAATCCAAATGATGATAGCAACATTGCAAGTAATGGAAAAAAGCCAGTTGCTTGGAATCCCAATGACATAGACAAAGGCGTGATATTTTACTTAAAGAATGATAAGATTGTTGGTATTTTATTGTGGAATGTATTTAACCGAATAGGACTAGCGCGTACGATCATATGTCAAAACATAAAGTATGAAGATCTCAATGAGGTTGCGAAGTTATTCGAAATTCATGCCTAGAGTTACAAAACTAAATAGTTTACAATGTTAAATGTACTAAAGACAAATATATTTGGAATAAATTTAATATAAGCAAATAATCAGCCCAAGCACTATTTCGTTACGTGACGATTTTTTAATGGTGTCGCTTTTAGCTCCTTAAAAAAAACTTTATACTCAAACAATAGTCTAAAATCCACGAAAGAAAGGAAATGTTTTTATTATTTAAAAAAAATTCCGTCCATTATAAACGCTTACATACTTAAACAAATCCAATTCAGCCCTAAATTTCAACAAACTATCTTTAGGTGTACGAATAAATCGTCTGCGCACTGTACATATTATACTTGCATACTACAATATACATATAAAGGCCTACATAAATATATAAAAATAAAATAAAAAAAAGAAAAAATATTGGACAGGTAAAATGAAATGACTTTCGGGGGCGTGTTCTACGCCCTTTTGCCACTTGTGCCTCATGTACGTGACTTTTGCCTTTTCCTACAGCTCTGCGTACTCCGGACCTATTCGTAGTCCCAATTGACGTGGCTGTACCTCACACCCTCCCGCTCTCTCTCTGCCCCACCCTCACATAGTTCCTTGCCGGCAGCTAAAGCAAATCAATACGCCCATTTGATTGACACTTTGAATTCCGACCATAGCATTAGCTCACAGTAGGCAACATTTTCTATCTGACTTTTTTTATCTTCAAAGCTGAAAAGGTTAAAAGTTTTATGGTTACAAAAGGACGCTTCTTTCTTGCCTACTTGTAATGTGATTTTGTAGGCATTGAGCTGATGTTATCTGGTCTTAGACATGTACTTAAGTATCGTGGCATTTTCAAGCTCTGCTGCTTTACATATAGATCGATACATAGAAAGATATAACAAGTTAAAGGCGCTGCAAATTTCAGGGAGTGTCAGGAATAAAATTTTAAGCATTATTTTAAATTTTATAAATTGGGGATGTGTTTTTGTGAGAGCTGGACTGCATATAACATAGTAGTTACTCAGTGTTTCTGTGTCAACAAAGTTATTTAAGTTCTTAAGAAATCTCTTTTGTCCGCATAATTTTTGAAGTAGTTTTACAAAACCTTTAAAAAGCTCCTCTAAGACAGAGCTACAAGATATAGAATGAAAACAAAAATATTATAGGAACAAGCACTATAAAAAACAAAAATCTTGCAGAGTATTTGGTGATTATCTTTTCTTGCTAAATAATAATTTAAATAATTTTCAAATATTCTTAATCACTTTTAGGAACTTACTTGGATATCTTATTCTATATTAATCTATCAAAAATAATTGATTCTAACTTTATTTTTGTTATTTTTTAGAGAGAATATAACAAATTCTAAAAAACATTATACAAAATGATATCTTCGCTCAGCTTTAAAAAAAAATTAATCGATATTTGGTTGTCAAACTTTTTTTGTTTCTTACGCGCTTGTCTGTCTAATTACACTTTCTCGAAGTATATGTCAAAGGTCTGAGCTCCTTTTGGGAGCTAATTATAAGTCGAAGCCGTATAATTACTTTCTCATACCTAGAGACTTTAAGGGGCTGGGTAAATACATATTTCGATACTTAATAATATGTAAGGCTCTTTATATATAGTTATCAATGTTTTTGTAGTCATTTAGGTGCTAAAAAAAGAAAAATTAAAGCTTTTAGTGACTTATAACGATGATTAGTTGACAGTCATTATATATATTATATTCCATTACGTTTTTATGGAAAATATCTTAATACGAAAATCACGGATATCAAATTTCAGTTATACTTCTTCCTATTAGGTTTATGCAACTATGCGAATAGAATTTTTATTTAGTTGACAACCTTTTTGATCGGACGAGGTGGCTAGCACAGAGAACATCCTTTTGACTCCACTGCAGATGTGCCCACTCATCAGTCCTGTCCGTCCCGAGGGGTTTTGACATATTATTTTCAAACTCATGAAGAAAAAAGCGCCAGTACATGATCTGATTGGTTACAAATTGCAAAAATCCTTCCGAAACGAGCACTCCTCTTTCTTACATTAGTTTTTCAAGCGACAATTCCGCACCTAATAGAATACCGCCTTGCGTGCAATTGTACTAAGCAATCAATATGCTTCCTTTCGTATGGAAGGTATTTCAAAGATTGATATTTCATAGACTTGTTGAGAATATGAAACATGGACGGTCGATAACAAGTCTTCAGTTTGCATTTTGCTCTGACCATAAGCAATGTACTGTATGGTTTTGGTTATAATATATTCAAAAGAGAGAATTGCATTGAAGATTTTCAGGACGTCCAGCGTGCAGGGAAACCTATCGAAGTCCCTGAACCTTTATGTGCCATTAACCTACACACCAACAAATGGCTAATTGGAAAGTAGAAAAGGTTTAGACAAGAACCAGAGTTGAAAATCGAATCCTCGGTTCCAATATTTTTAAATAGGTTGGATAAAATCACCCGATTGGCCAAGAATTTCCATGGGATACTGACTGGGCTACCCACATCTGAGTATAAAGGAATCGTCCCAACAAAATCTTACTAAGTGTGATGTTCTTACCAAGAAAATCTTCTTTGTTTGGCGGTCATAGAATATCGAATCACAATTGAGATTGTCTCAGGAATTGAAACATCTCAGGAACTGCTTCCCAACAAAAACTTACTAAGTGTGATGTTCTTGCCAAGAAAAGCTTCTCTGTTTGGCGGTCATAGAATATCGAATCACAATTGAGATTGTCTCAGGAATTGAAATATCTCAGGAACTGCTCCCAAAAAAAAAATTACTAAGTGTGATGTTCTTGCCAAGAAAAGCTTCTCTGTTTGGCGGTCAAAGAATATCGAATCACAATTGAGATTGTCTCAGGAATTGGAATATCTCAGGAACTCAAGTACTAAAGGGAGCTCAATAGTTATTTAGGACAACTTGCCTAAAAATATAATTATGATGGGCAAACATTTCCCCACAGTCATCTTTCCTGAGCTTTTTCAGATTTTTGTATTAAAAATTAATTCCAAAGGGATTTCCAGGAAGTAGTTTTGAAACTTTTTTGTGCACTCGAAATTTTTTGTAATCGGTCTCTGAGTATATGCCAAAAATGCATTTGGGTTTTTTATTTTTTTGGTTGAAGACGAAAAAAAAAACAATTATAAACAAATATCTTAACTAATATTATTATAAATTAAACCAAGATATGCCCAATGTCCAATATATAGGACACTGCGTTTATGATCGATGCTACACGCCCATTTTGGATTTTTGATTTCTTCAATATTTGAGCTGTCGTAGGAAATTATCACGAAAATTCGATATTTTGATACTTTAGAAATGAAAAATTGCAAAGTACGCTTTGAAAGGTGAGCTTAACAAAAAAAATCTTTTTTTAACAAAATACAAGTTCAAAAAACTTTATTTTCGAAGGTTTTTATAATTAAAGGGATATTTTAGATTGAAAATTAAAGTCCTATTTTCAGAACCTTGGCAAATGTTTTATTTTACCGACTTTTTAAAATAACAAGCCAAAAAAATAGTTTTTTAACCGGCACACTAACGTATGGCCATATCAGGCTTAAATCTAGGAATAATAAGTCGTTTTGACTTCTTTTCAACAAAGCAGCCCAATTTAAACAGCTTAAAAATTTAGTTTGTTGAAATTGGAGGCACAAAGTCATGAGAAATCATAAAAAATCCTAATATATCGAGTCCAAATATTTTATTCAATTTCAGATTTCTAAAGCATGACTGATGGGAGATAGAGTCTTCTTTTAGTACTTTCCTGACTATAAAACATGTTTTCTGTTTTTGAGCATCTTCAAAAATAAGCAACTTATTAATATTGCAAACAGTTACAAAAGCATAATACAATTAAAATAACAAACATTTTTTAATTAAAAATATAATATTTTTATTATTAACACTAAAAATCCTAACAGCTGCTTTTGAAATTATTTAAAAATTACCTGAAGCCGATATTCATCATAAACATAATCTCCCCTAAAACCCTGCATTATTTGATTAATTTTAGCTGATTGTCTTTAAGTAAAATCCATAAATAATTGCAGAACTTAACCAATCCAACATATTTAAAAATAAATTTAGATTTCACCCTTATCCTTGTGTTTCCAAGAAACAGTCTGGGCTGGCAAGTCGTAACCCCAACTAACCAGAAAACACTGTGCTCTCTAAATTCCGCAGCTGTAATTTATTTCCATTCCTGGCATTACTCATTCGTCCTTAAAACAAGAATTCGCCTAGCTTTAAACTAATTTAACTTTGACATGTTTAACCCGGTTCTTAAGCCCCCCCATAGCTTAAAGTCGCCATAAGCAGCGCACAAAAGTAGGCAACAAGAAAGAAAAAAATATCCTGCCAGTTGCCACTTGCAATTTGCTACTTGAGGGTTACAAACAGTTGGCCATCAGCAGGTTGCTGTCCATCAAAGCCGGGCCAACCAACAAGTGTTTCAACTTTGCCATTGAGTTAGCTAAATGTCCGTACCCCGGACTGTACTTGACCCTTGCCCCCGCATCCGCCACATAAATGTCTCACGTTTCAGCCACTTTTCGACCATAATTACAGCCAAGAGCAATTTGAAAACACTTGATGCTGGCAATTAAAAAGTTGAACAACATTTTTCTTTAGCCGTTTCATTCATGCATATATATATATACAAACAATTTTTTTTTTTTTTGTGTCCTGTCGTTTTTGCCTTTTATATTCCGCCGGCAACCCTCAAGGAGCAGCTGTGACCAACACTCGAGTCAAAGTGCTCGCAACGCTTCCGGCTGCAAGTGTAATTAATTAGTTTTCAATTTCACTCTGCTAAATATGCAAAATTTATGTGCCGGTAACTGCCGGCAAACTGATGCTGCTCCTGGAACTCTGGAACTGGACTGAGCCCCTTTTCCTGGACAGTTGCAATAATAAAATTTACTAGCTATTACTAGTTGTAGTTACTTTTATGAGATACACTTTTATGTTGAGCACTCGTAATTGAAGTTTGACACGAAGTTTGTAATGCTCTAAATTAGTAACTACAAAAGTTAAGAGTTTTTTCTAAAAACAATTTGAGTAGAACAAAGGACTAGGTTGATATAGCATCCTGTATTGTTATTTATTGCAAATTAATGTCTAGGTTTAAGACGTAAGAAAGTGTACCTATAGTGGATAAAAATAATGATGCAGTTCAAAATTTAATTACTGCTTACATGCAGTTCAACAAGCAGTTTCAATCGAAAAATTCGATAGTTTTATTTAATGAGCTCTATAAATAGAAATAAACAAAATAAAAAAAATTCCACATTGTGATACGCTTCAAAATTTTTTTAAATAAATATTTTAAAATTAGTAAGTTAATTTTTCACCTAAAGTATTAAATAAAACGTATAGAATTTGCCTCCAAATGTAAGCAGAAGAATTTTCGTATTAGACGTAAATCCCATGATCGTTATTCTTTAGCACATCATTATAAACAGTGTTTTTTAGAGGTCATAACTTTAAATTGACAACACTGCTTTATCTGACAAACCATTTAACAGCTGATAGTTGCTTTTTGTTGAGTAAACTAAATTTTTTTTAAATTTAAAATTATATCAAACACAATTATGAGAAATCTTTTTAAAAACCGTGTAAAAAATACATTTTAAAAAATGGCGGACGTAAAGTCGGGCGCGGACGACTTTAGGATACTAGCTTGTAATAAAGTCCGATTTCTTCACAAAATACCAAAAACAGAAGAATTTTTAAGCAAAAAATTTTTTTTGACCGATCGTTCCTATGTGAGCTATATGATATAGTCAACCGATTTCAATAAAATGTGACACAGTGCTTAAATACCTTAAAAAAGATATGAATGCCAAATTTATTTCAAATATCTTTACAAACAAACAAAACACATCGATAACGTGTTTTTGGACCGATTGGTGATATGGGAGCTATATGATCTAGTCAACCGATTTGAATTAAATTTAGTACAGAGCTTAGGAACTAAATATAAAAAACTTAAGAATGTCAAATTTGGTCCCAATATCTTAACAAACAAACGAAACACAACAAATTTTGTTCAAAAATCGATTTTTTGAAAGATCGGACCTATGGAAGCTATATGATATAGTCAACCGATTTTGTTCAAATTTGGCACATTGCTTAAGTGGTCTAAAAAATTTCCAAACGCCAAATCTGGTTACGATATCTTTATTAAAAAACGAAATATATCGAATTTTTTTTTAAAAAAGTTATTTTAGCCGATCGGTCCTATGGGAGCTATATGATATAGTCAACCGATTTCGATCAAATTTGGTACAGTGATTGAGAACTATAAAAAACTTTCGAATACCAAATTTGGTTACGTTTGTAAAACAAACGAATTATTCATCTAAAACGTTTTTTTTTTGTCGAGGTCGTCTCAAACACCCCTATGGGAGCTATATAATTTAACCCCGATATCAAAAAAATAAAATAAACTTGCCTCCTATGGAATAATATGGGATCTTATGTGAAAGTTTGGTAACTCTAGCTCTTACCATCTCTGAGATCTAGGCGTTCGCACGGACAGACGGACATGGGTATATCGACTTCTCTATTCACCCTGATCATATTTTAGGTAACTTTGGGGTGTCTCCGACGTCTCCTTCTATATGTTACATACATTTTCGGCTTGCACAAACTTAATATACCCTTGGTACCATACGGTACAGGGTATAAAAAGTATATCAAGAGTGCCACAAAAAACAATTTCTCTACAATTTCAATTCTCGGTGCCACAGACATCCTTTCGAGGCAGTTTTAAATATCTATTAAATTTGCTAGAGCTTTGAAAAAATTCCTCTGCTAAACCAATTTTATACAAAAAAAAAGATTTGTTTTATTCCTTTTCCAATAATCCAATATTCGGTTTCACATTCGTAATTCCAAACTGCTTGTTAGAAGTCAAACTGCAGGCTTGGCGTCGAACTGCTTGCTTGCAGTATAACAAGCAGCTTTCATTTAATTGAATTCATTTATTGAACCTTTTGTTTTTTGTTATAATGACTCTTATTATTATTATAACATATCTACTTTTATTTCTAATCGCATCTAAAACATTTTAACTTTGTTTTAAATTTTTTTTATTATTTCCATAAATGCTAGAAAAAAATTACACTTAAAAAATTTGGTTTGGTGAAATTGGGAGCACTAAACATTCGGTTACAAACAAAACCGAATAAAATGTTCGAGGTCACGGAGCACCGCCGAAAAGCTTCCTCTTTGTTAGGGTTGTCCACGTGATTACTCTTGCCTTCTTGCCCTTATGCCCTAGAAAGTAAACACCGTAATTGATAAATAACGAAATTTGAGGGAAGAAGAAGAAAATCCACCCTGATTTACAAGAACGTTGGAAACATTATTCAAATTCCAAAACAATCTCGTAAAGTTTTCAGTTAAATTTTAAAACTTAAAAAAATTGTAGTATCGAAAATCAATTTTAATAATTAAAAATAAATCTGAACCGACTAAAAGTATCATATACAGATAACTTTTCTTACCAAAATATTTGCAGAGTACCTCCAATTCGTTGTCACCTTCTAATCCCGTATTTTCCCCTTTCTTATGTGCTCTAGGTGTATGCGTTTGTCCAAGTGTGAGTGAAATGCAGGCAATTTGTGCGCCAATTACTTTGTTTGTATGCAGCGTGCGACAGAATAGAAGTAAAAGGACAACTGGAAAACGGCTAAAGAAGGACTTTGGAACGATTGCACTTTTGCTGCGTTTCCTCTCTATTTCCGTTACAAACATTTCCGTTTCACATTGTGGCAAATTTATTGTTTCCTTGCGGTTTTTTTTTTCGGTTTGTCTTCGCCGCGTTAAACTCATAAGTAGTTGGGGATACATACGTACTTATAAAGAAAAAAGTAAGTCGTAAAAAAAAGTGTATAAGGTGTGGTAGCTGAAACTGGGGAACTGGAAAAATGTAGTCTTTGGCTCACAGTTTATGAGCGCCATTTGCAGCAAGTGCCTCGATGTAGCATACTTTTATGCGCTTCTTGAGCTTTATGAGCCAGTCACAAATTTAAGCATGCTTCATAACTTGAAGCTTACAAATGACCCTTGAACCAAATAACTTCACAATCTCTTTGACTGTAGCTGTTTTTCAATTTCACTGAAAATAAAACGGATTAAAAAAAACAAAAGTTAGTTGTCCAGCGGAATAATGGAAACGCATTCCATGGACGGTATGGGTCGGTAAATCAGTGTGTCAAAAGTTGTTGATGAGTTTTTGTTTTGTTCCGGAATTTGAAAAACTTCGGAGTCAGTTTTTTCCAATTTTTATCAAAATTAAAATATGCCCGCCTCTCTTCCATGATCCGAATTTGTCAAGATCATGCTGTTTGCGTCTTGGGAAAGACTATAAGCATTTTTCGAACTAAAAGAAACTGCATTTCCCTTGAAATCCTGGGAAGGTTCTGTTAGCAGCACAAATACGGATAAAAGAATGGAGCGAGTTCATTACCCTAAAGAACTCCAAGGGAAATTAGGTACTTTTCGGAAGCATCATTCGTTACAGCACCTTGAAATGAGCGAACTGTCAGAAACGATTTGATGACGAAGTAATGTGGATTAGGGTGAACATTTTTTAAATTTTGTAAAAGGCCTTCGTGCCCGGTCCGGATCAAAAGCTTGGAAAGAACTTTCTAATATTTACTACAGCGCTAGCCTAGTCTTTCAGATCCTTTTATTTATAAGAGTAGTCAAAAAAGTCAAAGAGAATTCGCTTGTGTATTAGTCGGAAACTCAACTGATGGTTTGAAAGTAACGTTGCAATACTTTTTTTAAACGCTCCCCAAGTATTTGAGATCCCCCTCTTTATAAGAGTACACGAATGGATAAAGAGATTTCGATCCACATGTTCCTGTGTGATATGTCTAACGGTGCAACATTTTCATCATCGCTCCCCTTGTCTCTGAGATTCCTCACTTCATAAGAAAAGACGAATATCCAAAGAGACATCTTCCCACCTGCTCCGAGGTGCTGTGACTTGGGCGGAAATAGAATCAATGGTTTGAAAGGAACTTTGAGATATTTACTTCAGCGCTCCCCTAGTCTTTGTGATAATATTCTTCATAAGAGTAGAAGAAAGGACAAACAAAATTTCGATCTGCCTGTTCCAGAGCAAAATTTTCTTTAACGCTCCCATAGACTTTGTAATCCCTTACCTCATAAGAAAAGACGGCTGGATAAAGAGACGCCGCTCCTCCTGCTCCGAGGTGCTGTGTCTTGGATGGAAACAGAATCAATGGCTTTAAAGAAACTTTAAGATATTAACTTCAGCGCTCCTAGTCCTTGTGATAATTCTCTTCATAAGAGTAGACGAATAAACAAACAGACTTCGCTCCACCTGTTCTGAGGTGCTGTGTCTTGGGCGAAAATTGATTTGGAAGGAACGTTGAAATATTTACTACAGCGCTTTCTCAGTCCGTGAGATCCTTTTCTTCATAAAGGCATAGGGCCAAAGTCACTTCTCTCCACCTGTTCCTGGGTGATTTGTCTTGGGCGGGAACTGAATCAATGGAATGGAAGGAACTTTGAGATATTAACTTTATCGCTACTTAGTCATGAGATCCTATTCTTCATAAGGGCAGATGGATGGACAAAGAAACTTCGCTCGATCTGTTCCGGAGTTCAATGTGGTGGGCGGAAACTGAACTGATTGCTTGGAAGAAACGTATAACTATCTCCCCTAGTCTTTGAAATGCTTTTTATCATATGAGTAAAGGAATAGGCAAAGAGACTTTGCTCCACCTATTCCAAGGTGCCATATCTTGGCTTGAAAACAACGTTGAGAGATCCTCCCCTATCACTATGTAGCCAGCCCTCGTATTTATCAAGTAAACAACGACACAACTTGTAAACTCTACTTACAATCATTAGACTTGTCCTGCGTTTAACAACAATGTCCGCAAGAAAAAAAATTGTAGAAAAGCGGAAGCGCTGTCATTATCAACAAAATGGCTGACGATGCCACACGCACGCTGCCGGCGACTTCCGGCGGAAATACGTATTTAGTTGCATGTAAAATTGTTGCGTTACGTTTTTTTTGTCAACAAACAAATTATAGTAAGAATTTCTTTTCTGTTTCATTTCTTTTTGCCGTTTGGAAGGTATCTGCCAGACCGCTTTTCCACAACAACGTAATGAAAAATAGAAATGTCGTTTATCATAAATCATTTTCAACAAATTCTCAACGTCGACAGTTTTCCTTGCCGTTGTTGTTGTTGTTGCTGCTGTTGCCGCTGCCGCCAACTGTTTGTGCTTATTTCCGCTTCCGTTTGCCAACAGGCCGGAGTAATTTTTATGCCCCCCTGCCGTGCCCCTGCTACACCAGCAGGCGCCTTCCATGTTTATATTTATTTTCAGTGCCGTCATTTCAGCTGACATAATTAATTACCAGTGCGCACAATTTCCCAGTGCACCTTTACCTGGCGGCGTCCTCGCTCTCACTCTGGCGCTGGCGCCGGTAACCTCAATGTCTCACTTGACAATCAACATGGCGGCTGCGCCTGACAGCCGCGTGAAAAACTTAGGCCAAGAGGACACAAAAAAAAACATACTATGCATATATATACAAAGTAAGTAATTGGATGGCTTTAATTATGTGAATTTATTTGGCCTAGAGGCAGCAACGTCATTGTTGTTGTTACTGTTGCTGCGGTCATCCCCTGTGTCCTGCTGCTTGTAATCTGCACTTAAGCTGCTGACCACAACAAATCTGTGTCTTCCGTTGGTACTGTCATTAATTATTCTTATTTTTATTCGCATATTTCTGCAAGATAACAAAAATGTTGCATTCTTTTATGCATGGAATAATTTAGTGCATTTGGAGAGTTTTGTAAACAATACGAGGGGACTTACGAGGCTCTTAAGGAATTGGGATGAATTGCTGACCGAAATCGCAAAATAGTCGCGCTTGGTTTTACAATTTTAAAAAAAATCGAAGGGTTTAGAATTCGTTGAAAATTTATTATGTATGCAATGAGTGATGCGCCTTGACTGGCCCTTGTGACTCTCCTTGTTTCCAATTTGCAATAACATTTTCGCCTAATTGTAACCCAAATTCGCGTCGAAAGTTGTCCTTGAGGTCCTGAATTGTCGTCGCAGCTTTGGCATAGACGAGCGCCTTCACAAATCCCCAAAGTAAAATTCCTAAGGCACAAAATCGCATAGCCAATTGACATCACCACGACAAAGAAAATGGATCCTAAGAATTGGTAATGCTAAAAGGTTCGTGACATGTGTAGCACTTAGCCCCAGTCTGCTGAATCATCATATCCTCCAAGTGCATAATCTCGACCAACAAAAAATCGGTCGCTATCGTTCAACGTTACCAGTGAGCGTCTGTCCGTTCGCGGCTGCTAAGATATTCAGCAGGATGTTGTAAATTACACCAATTTTTGTGGATATAGCTTCATTGTTTTCTGTGGAATTTCGAGCACAAATGATGCTCTCCTTTGAGCCCATAATGTTTTAACATTGCACTGTGAATTGGCAGATATACTGAACGCGTCGGTTAATCCAGAAGTCGAAAAACTTGCAGTGTTGCCAAATGTAAGCTATTTCAAATCCCGCGGTGACCATGTATAAGACAAAAGCTACACCGCCAATAGAAAAGAAATTAAGTGCCCTAATCCGGAGATGTAACATGTGTTTCTCATACGCTGAAAATGAATCCACTACATGAGTTAATCAATGGAATTGGATTTAAGCCTAGCTCCCAAAAATATCTTAGCCTTCGTGACAAGACAATTGTCCGAAATTCCTTAAGATAATATGCTGAAACGGGGTCCCTTGGTGAGATCATGAGTTCCATAGATTTATGGGGTCCGAGATCATAAAAATGTAAACAAACCGAATACCTCGTTTTTATCTCAGAACCGTGATGTACGAGGGTTTTAAAACCACGGATTTACTTTCAGCGAACTGAAGGACATATTGATAACATCGTTGAAAACCATAAAAAGAAAAACAAATTTTGTATCAGCTTCAGATCAAAGGTGTATAGGTTCTTAGACCTCGAAATCAGGTTTGGTGGCCAAGGACTATCTCGAGCCTAAAGCTTCTGAGCAGGCACGACTAGAAATGACCGTCTACCCAAATTCAACGTTGCAAATGGAAATAGATCGATCACGCTTTAGTAGCAGACGAATTTCCAAAAGAAGCGTTGGACTAGAACTCAGAAGATAGCAGAATGCGCGGGAGTACAAAAACATCATGGCGCTAGGCGACGGATGAAGAAATTAAATGTTCTGCCTGAAGCAAGACGAAAATAAAAGCAGACGAAAAACAGAGAAAGATGGAGGGAGATTGTAAAGGCCCTTTGCCCGAACTAACTATGATATTATATGGTAATTTAGATTTAGAGGCTTACAAAGGGGTACCTTTCCCGACTTGCTTCACGATTAATTGATTTAAGCTTAGGCTTGTTTTGAATGTGTTGTGTGACTTGATGGAAATATTGGATTAGGGGCGAGAGTGGGTGTGCGTACGGTAAAAGTACAATACGGCAAAATATAACAATCTGCGCCCATACAATCGTGGAACTCTTAAATTTAGATTTTAGCTGTTATCGATCAGTGATGAGCCTTTTGTGTCTATACGTCCTTATTACAAATTATATTTCTGAGACCATTATATCTAGAGAAACCAAATTTAACTAAAATTAGTTGGTGGAAGTCATGTCAATATCTTGGATTTTTAATCAGTATCAGTAATTTTTTGGTTTATTCCTACACTGACCACCCCGAATGTAGTGAACTCATGAATAGTGTAACCAAGTATGCAATGGTATAAGAATTCGCAAAATCGGATGGAAACTTCAAAAGCTTAAAATAAAAAGGTCTCAAACGTCCACTATCGGCAGTGCTCCGGAAAACGAAATCGACCGATTACAATTGCATTCGTTCCACATTTTTTGTTGTCAGCACCTACTCATACTTCCCTTACTTTGCGTTAGCACAGCTCTATACCTTTTAACGAAAATTATCTACGACTGAGCTATTCCTATTAGAAGGACAATTTTGTTTAAGCAACTCATGAACCACTTAAACGAGACATGACAACTTTTTATGCAAGACATGGACCATATTTCCGAAGCAAGGTCGAATATCCCACTTTTTTGCCTTATAAGGCATTTATCAAAATTTATGTGAGCCTAATTAAGAACGCAACGTTGACTTTTCTTTTTCAAAGTTTTTCCAGTAATCCTAACAAATTGTAAAAAGAAAAGGGAACAAATGCATGAATTACAATGATTGATGTCTTTTTGTAATGCACACATTAACGCCTTTCCAATGATGCTTATCATATCATTAAAGATCAATTAAGGATCCCGCAACATATTATTTCATCAAAACAATAATCAAACATAAAATGTGCACGCTCATTCAAAATTATTTTTTTCTTGTTTGTACAATTTTGTTGAGTCAGGAGCGGGTGTGAGGAGGACTTCGTTTTCAATCCGACCCTCTGACCCTTTTCCTCACCATTTGAAAATGGTATTCTCTCCTTACACTGTTATTTTAGAAGAACATTTAGAAATTTAAAAGTAAATGAATTAAGAATTCCGAAGTTCCTCTGGTAAAATTCAATATCCGCCAGTGGGCAAAATTAAATAACCTTAAACTTTTTTCTCTGGGCTCAAGTGCGTATTTAAAACTTGGTTTTGGGGTTTCCCACTTTGATGTGTATATAGTATATCAGAGCTCACAAACGGCTTCCAACCCATTTTTCCAATTTTTTGGGGGGTCGGGTCCAAAGCCAAAAATTTATACTTACATCGAATGTGCCTTCCACAAATTTGATGTAGGTATATATGTGAAAGCACTTTTTTCGCTGTGTTTGATTTTTTTGATAAAAATGTGTCCCAAAAATGTATTCCAATTTTGGGTAGTCCTTTCAAAAATTTAAATATGATAAAGGGTTGCACTTTTAACCAAAGCACTTTTATTGCTTTGATTTTGTTCAATCCCATAATTCTTATTTTCGATCGCTGCCTACAGTGTTCAACATACGAGTTTTGAATTAAAATTTGTGTAATATAGTTTCCCGTGTATTGGAAAAATGGGTGCAGTCCACTCTCCCAGATTCACAAATTCGAACATATAAACTTTGACAAAAATATGATTAATATGAAGCTACTAGCTTGATCTGAAACTTGACATATTTTTTTTGGAAATTTTCAAATAATTAACCAAAAAGATTGCTGTCAACTGCAATAGCAGTTTCATTTTACAGTTCAAAACTTAAATTGCGAAGGCGTATCTGTGTGTGTGTATATCTGTGAGTAAACACACAGACATCGGTATATATGTTTGGGTGTCAGCAGGACATGCCCGACGCGCTAACAAACGCGATTATTTGCAGCTGAGCGCCTGTATCTACAAATGTATAGGTGTATCTGTGTGTGAGGGTGTATGTGTGTGTGTGTAGGTATAAGTGTGTATGACAAGTGCGGGCTATGGAAGCTTTTCATGCAGGCATGCTTCCGCCCTCACACACACACACACACACACACACACACATGCGCCCACACACACACACACACAGATACCAACGCTTAGCAAACGATAAGGCGCAGCATGCTGCCCCATTGATTGGCCCGAGTTGCCCCAAGTTGGATCCTGCTGCTGTTGCAGTCACCGCCATCGCTGCCTCCGTTGCTGCTGCTGCTGCTGCTGCCTGTGCTGTCTGTGTCATCCGGTTCCGGCGCTTGCATTGTGGTGATTGCCATTGCATTACCGCAGGCGCAATAATATTGATCCATGGCGTTGTTCCGTTTGGCATTTTTAACCAGCTAACGCACTAAACAAACTGCAGCTCAAAATTGCAACTGCAACAGAAGTTGTCACGAAAAAGCTGCAGCAGCCACAATTTCAGCATGGCCAACGCTTAAAGCCAATATTAATTAAGAGCACAGCAAATCCCAAAGTTATACACCAACAAAAAGAAGAAGAAAAAACGCACAAAAATAAACGTTGCAGCAAATTATTAGCTCATGGCTCAAATGAATGAAGGGCAAAATGTGTTGACAAACCCGTACACTGAGAAAATGCGGAAGTGGATTGAATAGAAAACTTTAGCTGCTTAGAAAGGATACAATCGAAGAGTTGAAGTCAGAGCAGGTGTAATGCTATGAATATACGCTTTCGTGTCAAATAAATAATATATCTTATTTTGCATATCTATTTCAAAATCTATCTGTATATTCTGATATACTGATCAATCAATGGGGAACCGTTTCGAGTCCGGCGAAATTTTTGTATTTTTATGAAATACATATATTATAAATGCTTTTTACCATATTTTATAAGACACATATGTAATTTTTTTACTTTTTATGTATATGGTGTTATCAAGGTGCAAGAATGTTTAAAAAATAAACATAGACGTCTTAGTTTAAAAAGCGTGATTTTATAACAATTTGGATAGGATAGGAACATCGAATATCAGTGGCGGATTTATCGAACAGGCAACATAGCATTGGGTGGCAGAATTAAGGGGCTGCAAAATTTGAGTCATACAAGTCAAAATTTGACAATCACAATCGCATTTAATTTACTTTTTCTTTTTTTTTTGTGAAAAAAGGGCGGCAAGTTATGGATTGCCTAGGGGCGGCAAATATTTACATCCGCCACTGACGCATAGTGAGATTGCTGTTAGTGAAAGAAAACGTCGTGATTTCTGCGCTTTAATATCTGCGATTTTTACGTGGAGGACACGTACAAAAAAGAATTTTCGAAGACTCCGAATTGGAGGGACTGCTTAATGAAGACTCGTGCCAAACGCAAAAAGAAATGGAATATTATTGGGAGTTATTCAACAAGGTATTTCGAAACGCCTTAAAGCTTTTGGAGGGATTCAGAAACTAGAAAATTGGTATCCGTACGAGCTGAAGCAGATAGATGTCGAGCAGGTTTTCTTCACTTGTGAACATCTATTTCAAATGCATATTCGGCTAGGGGATTTTCCTTGGAATTGTGAAATAACACTACAATAATCCCGTTAAAAAACATAGGAAAGACCTGGACATGCCTCCACGTCGACGGACAAACCAAATATTCACGAAGTTATATGCGCTGTTTTTGGTGGGATTGACTCAGTGTAGTATGCTATAAAGTTCTGAAACTGGTTGAGCCCATCACAGGAGATCGGAATCGAAAGCCATTAATGCATTTTAGCCTCATTAAAGTAAAAAAGTCCAAAGTACCAGACAAAGTCATACTTCAGCAAGACAGATCTCGGACACATGTCGCCAGACCAGTTAAGGCATACCTGAACACGTTTCAATGGGATGTCCTACCTTATCCGCCGTTTTCTCCAGATATTGATGTTTAAGATTACCATTGCTCTTGATTCATGTTAAATAGTGTAACCAAAACATTCACTCTTATGATGAAGTCAAAATCGTCTCAAAAGATTCATCGTTTTTTCGCGATGGCATCCATAGACCTACCAAAGATGTTATTCTCAAAAAAAAACGATTTTAGTGACCTTTAACCTTCAATATTGGGGGATGGGGACTTAAGAGCCTTCAAAATCGAAAAGATAGAGAAAATTGTATCGGGTTTTTCAATGGGGACGCTACAAAAGTAGACCGATAGGGACAGCAAACGACCCTATATTTTTTCCCGCTCTCTTGACATTTCTCTTCAGTAAGGTTTGTCATTTCATCATGAAAAGATATTCGATCCAACAACGAGTCGAAATTATTTAAATTTACTACCGAGATTCGGAGTCAGCGACCTCAACTTTAAGAGCTCTACGTCCAATTTATGGTCGTCATAATTGTCCTACCAGATCAACAATTAAGCCTCTAGTGGAAAAATTTGAATCCACAGGCACAGTACAAAATGTTCCCGTGCCAGTGAGACAAAAAAGTGCCCGTAGTGTCCAGAATATTGCTGCCGCTTGCGCATCAATGGAGGAAGACCCAAATCAGTCTCTCGCACGTCGCTCTCAAGTGCTGGGCATCTCTGTGACGTCGTTGTTGCGAATTTTGCGAAAAGATCTTGGCCTTCATCCTTACAAGGTCAAATTGACGCAAGAACTGAAGCCGCTTGACCACCAGAAGCGTCTTCTGTATGTTCGTGAATTGGGCTGAACAACAAATTGAAAATGATCCGGATTTGCATCGAAAAATCATCATTTCTGGCTGAATAGCTGGTGCGGCTTATAGGCCGGCGGCGTCATTGGGCCGAACTTCTTCCGTGATGATCAAGACCGGCACGTTACTGTGAATGGGAATCGCTCCCGCTAATGATAACCGAATATTTTTGGCCCGAATTGCATAATATGAACTTGGATAATATGTGGTTTCAGCAGGACGGCGCCACAAGCCACGCAGCGAATGTCACAATCGATTTATTGATAACCAAGTTTGGTGAACGTGTTATCTCACAAAATGGCCCAGGCAATTGGCCGCCTCGGTCTTGCGACTTGACGCCGTTAGACTATCTATCTACGTCAAGTCTATGATCTATGCCAACAAGCCAGCGACGGTTGATGAACTTCGTACAAATATCGAACGTGAAATTGCAGCAGTATCGGCCGATATGCTTTAAAAACGTCGAAAATTAGGTTAGCTTCTGGACTTCTGCAAGCGTGCCCGTGGTGGCCATGCAAAAGAAATCGAGTTCCATACATAATGGCTTCGAATGTACTTTCACGGGAATAAAGAATTGCATTGATATCTAAAACCGTTATTGTTTTATTTAAAAAAACTTTTGTAGCGCTCTTTTTGAAAAACCCTTTATTTCGCCGAAGTCTCAGTCTCGTCTTCATTTTTTAACTCCCATTTGTTACAAAATTTTCAACTTTTTTGCTCAGTGTATGTTTTGAGCAAAATATGCGTTAAATGCAAACAAGCTGTGGTATCTGTTTGGCACGAAAGCTTATGTGCAAGTGTGTGTGTGCGAGTGTGTGTGTGTGTTCGAGTGTGAGTATCTGTGTGTGTTTGCGTGCGTGATGCGTGCTGTGGCATAAACCCATTTACAGGTGTTTGCCCAGAGTCAACAAGAGTCGATGCAACCAAGCGTAAAGCATTTGTCACATTTACATTAAAAGCACGCCAGCCAGGACACGCCAACAGGAGACTTGTTAGCTATATAAGCGTAAGTATATGTATAAGTCGCACACTCTCTTGCGTTCAGTGTATCTGTGTGCGCGTATTTGCTTGGTCATATCCATGCAATTTATTTGCTCACTGCACTTGCCAATTAATTTTTATCTTAACAAGAAATGCGGGGCGTTGTTTCAGCTGTCTTTGTTGACAGAGCCGCTGCGCTGCCGCTGGCAAGGATGCTTTTTGCCTTCAGGGACATCCGCTCATATGAAGTAAGTGCATAAATCAGCATGCTCGGACTGATAACTCATAAGAGCTGCTTCATTTGCGCTACACACATGAATCGAGTGTAGCTGCTCTATCGATTGGAAAGACCTCAGCAGGCGCTCCCTAGACTGCAGATTAGAGATGGGACGAATTAAAAGCAGTACAGACAAAATAAAAAGGTTTCATTTATTAAGAGCCGAATGTAGTATAATTTCACGAAGGAGAAAAGAAGTTGGATATCAACGTACAAAAAAAAAAATATGAACCTTATAATTTGTAAGCCTTATTAGGGTGGCCATTTTTGCATTATCTCACGATTTTAATAACGTAACCACCTAAAAACTTTAATTTTCACATACCTCATATAGCGCTTCCACTATGATACTCTTAAGTACTCTTAAATGATGGAAAAATTTGGGTTGTAACTTATTTTTCTAAAGATCTCCAATAACAAGTTATTTAACATAGTCACGACTATATTGTATTGCTCATTCCAATTCAACTCACGACAGTCTCTAACTAGCCTCTGTCACGCGCTCATCTCTAGCTTAAACAGCATCGGTAGCTCACTCAAATTGATGCTATCGAACGTGCACACACACTACTAAACAACTTAACTCCTCACACACACAATCACAAAAACCCATTCACACACAGATACACAAATGTATCTCATACTGTTTTGTCGCACTTTGTAACCTGGCTGGGATCTAATTGAATTGCACTATGATAATGACCAATTGGTTAGCTCGGAAACTGCGCTTGTATCCCGTACATATCTGCATGTGTTAGTAACTGTTGTAAGTGTGAGTGAGTATCCTTGTACGTGTATCTGTGTGAGTGTAACGTATCTGCGCTTAATTGAAAAGTGTTGTTCAAGACAGGCAGCAAAGTTATTAGCGACGCTAGAGACTTATTGCCAAGATAAGTAAATGCAATTAGCTTTTTCTCTGGAATTAACAAAGCAGCTGACATATGGGGCGTATACTTCATATACATTTTATTCACTTAAATGGTAGTAAATAAGGATATATTAATTTCGTAAAATCGACTGTGACAAAAAAGGGTAGGCTTATTTGAGCCGAAATAGGATAGGATGGATAGGATGGATAGGATGGATGGGATGGATAGGATGGATAGGATGGATAGGATGGATAGGATGGATAGGATGGATAGGATGGATAGGATGGATAGGATGGATAGGATGGATAGGATGGATAGGATGGATAGGATGGATAGGATGGATAGGATGGATAGGATGGATAGGATGGATAGGATGGATAGGATGGATAGGATGGATAGGATGGATAGGATGGATAGGATGGATAGGATGGATAGGATGGATAGGATGGATAGGATGGATAGGATGGATAGGATGGATAGGATGGATAGGATGGATAGGATGGATAGGATGGATAGGATGGATAGGATGGATAGGATGGATAGGATGGATAGGATGGATAGGATGGATAGGATGGATAGGATGGATAGGATGGATAGGATGGATAGGATGGATAGGATGGATAGGATGGATAGGATGGATAGGATGGATAGGATGGATAGGATGGATAGGATGGATAGGATGGATAGGATGGATAGGATGGATAGGATGGATAGGATGGATAGGATGGATAGGATGGATAGGATGGATAGGATGGATAGGATGGATAGGATGGATAGGATGGATAGGATGGATAGGATGGATAGGATGGATAGGATGGATAGGATGGATAGGATGGATAGGATGGATAGGATGGATAGGATGGATAGGATGGATAGGATGGATAGGATGGATAGGATGGATAGGATGGATAGGATGGATAGGATGGATAGGATGGATAGGATGGATAGGATGGATAGGATGGATAGGATGGATAGGATGGATAGGATGGATAGGATGGATAGGATGGATAGGATGGATAGGATGGATAGGATGGATAGGATGGATAGGATGGATAGGATGGATAGGATGGATAGGATGGATAGGATGGATAGGATGGATAGGATGGATAGGATGGATAGGATGGATAGGATGGATAGGATGGATAGGATGGATAGGATGGATAGGATGGATAGGATGGATAGGATGGATAGGATGGATAGGATGGATAGGATGGATAGGATGGATAGGATGGATAGGATGGATAGGATGGATAGGATGGATAGGATGGATAGGATGGATAGGATGGATAGGATGGATAGGATGGATAGGATGGATAGGATGGATAGGATGGATAGGATGGATAGGATGGATAGGATGGATAGGATGGATAGGATGGATAGGATGGATAGGATGGATAGGATGGATAGGATGGATAGGATGGATTGGATGGATAGGATGGATAGGATGGATAGGATGTAGTCCTAGTAAAGCATCCCTAAATGTATCCAAATGTTGATAGTTGCAACGAAGTTGTAAGCATTTAAAAGCTTTAAAAGCCTTAAAATTAAAATCAAAACATGTTTTACTTTGCTGCCGGTTTTTTCTAAATTCCTCCTCTAAAGCCATCCCAGCGTGGTTGCAGAATAACCCAACAGTCAGACATCACTCCCACTAATTCAAATTTTTTTATAGCGCATATACATACTTTTGATATTGCTTTAGACAGCACTTCAAACTGATTAGCATTTTTTTTTTGTATTTACTAGAACATGAAATTTCCAAAATCAATAGCCAACAGTCTCCTGGGCTGCACTCTGTTAGCCAGTCATAAATCTTTATAAGTGCCAAGGCAAAGCATTTTAGGGGCAAAGCCTGAGAGTTACCAGAGAGAGATAATAGAAGCAAGCAATAATGTAAGCGCCATTAACGCAACATTTAGCACAGCATGCTCAGGAATGTAACACCCAACCCTATTCCCTGGAATCAAACCCCAAAAACACCCATTTCTTTATTGGCTGTTTGCTGTACATTGCCTCTTCAGGGGGTCAATTGCCAATTGGTTAATTATTTTTACTGATTGTAAATGCTGATGCTGCAAAAAAAAAAGAGTCTGATTTTTATTTTGTTCTTCTCTTTTTTTGTTGTTGTCAGCAATGCTGGCACGCAATAAATTAAAAGCCATTACCCTTAGTTATCAGAGAGACTCTTTGATATTGATTTGACGCAAAGCTTGTAATTAAAATAGACTGTCTGGGCCTTTGTTTGCAGCTACCTTTGCTGCAGCATCAAAGTATTCCCACCAGGGTTGCAGTAAAATGAGTTGAGGAAAGCGCTAACTACTTTTGTGGAACTTTGTGAGAAAGTTTAAGACCAACTGGTGGTTGGTTTTCTTTAGCCTATTTATGTAAATTAATTAAATGGAAGCTGTCATAAATCTCTTTACCAAAATCTACTTTTATGGAATCGCGCTGAAACAAGTTCTTTGATTTGCAACACAGCACTGTGGGTCCGGTTTCTCATATTTTGCCCAAAAATCTTTCATTTCCATAATAATTTTTTTTTGAATGATGAAATTTTAATTTATTTTCGTTAAGGGTTCAACTATTTTTCTAGAAAGTTTGAGCCTCCTCAGATTTTTCGAGAACAGAAAATTTAGACCAATATTGGAAAAAATTAAAAAAGAAAACAACAAAAAAGGATAACTTAATTAAAAAAAAATTCAAATAGGATCATATTTCACAAAGAGGTAGATATGAGCACCACATATATTGAAAAAGTATTTTGTCTAAATATTGACTTTCTTCTGGAGAACTTTTGGCCAAACCAACCGGGCCCATTGTGCACGGTGACAACCAACGAAATTCGAGAATATTTCCAAAGTAAATGGGATATAAGCTTACACTACGTATATGCACTGTTGGCAGCCTTTGCATCGCAGGTATTAGTAAAAAAAATGTCCTTGGCACTGAAAAAGTGCAAAAACAAATTTAAAAATTTATTAAAGTCTGTTGCATTTTTGTGGCAGCAGCTGCGAGTGGCGACTCCGTCGTCTGGCATTCGACTGCAATTTCCTGCTGCTTTTGCAGCTCAAAGCAAAATGTAATTTCCGATAAAGGTCGACGGAATTTTTTTGTATACACTATAATCATTGGGGGCAGGGTATATTATATTTGTGCACTGTATATAAACGGCAGTTGGAAGTGCCATTGAGCCAATTCCAGCTGTCTGTATGAAAAGCCAAATCTCAGACCCCATCACTGCTGGAGACCCCAAATCTCAGCTTAACCCTTCGTCAGGCAAACGGGGCCAGACATTATTAATTTTTCGACGTTCATTTAATATATTTTTAACTATGGTACAGACTTGAGTACCAGACTCAAAATTTTATTGGCTATCGATCTACCACTATGACAATTATATTATAAAAAACCTCAATAAGGACGAAAAGAGGATGATAAAAAGATCGACCCAGAGACCAAGTGGTCAATTGTGATACTTAATTAAGGATAGGATTATGAAAAGGAGGAAGAGGTTCAGGAACAACAGGAAGGAGGTCCATTATGTTGCTTAATTGTTGAAAACTGGAAAAGGAGTAAGAGAATGGAGGATGGATACGTTAGGTCGGCAAAAAACCTACAGCTGAACATTCCATGAGGCTGCCGTTTCGTAATGGTACTACAGTGTCCTCTATGGACGGTACCAGCTTAGATTTGGCATTAGCTGTATGTAACTTATCTCTTTTACAGCTTGGTGGCTTGTTTTTGCCACGCCTAATCATGGTTATAAGGTAAAAACAGTGGATCAAGGTGGTGTCAATCGTCGATAATCAACCTAGCTGGGACCTCTTTAACATATAAAATAGCCCAGTTGAAAACGGAGCATAGGGATGCCTGGCACTCTCCAGATTAGCTAGCATTACCTGCGTAACGCAGATCTCTGCTCTTGGTGGATCACCCTTGCCTAAAGTTCAACCTATTCTACGCTATCCATTGCGATGCCTTGTTAAGGAAGGGAGAAGGATAGAGGAGGATCAACAACTATTGGGCAATTCTTGTCACCTATGTATCTCTTATTGCGGAACCATTAGGTCCATTGTGAAGCCTAATTGAAGAAAAGATTACAAGAAGGGAGAAGGGGTAGAGGAGAATTAGGAACTATTGGGAGGACGAATAATACCTCTCTCCTCACATTTTCTTCATTAAATTTTCGGGGAGAGAGTATTCCACAGTCATGCATAACCCTAACTGATTGACATTTTTTTTATAAGCGCATGCATCTAGGTATATGGCATACATATATATCTTGTATGTGTTTTATGTGTACCTGAGCCATGTTTTATGGCTGCTCATAACTGTAAATGAAACTGCAAACACTCACAACGACACAAACACACCATACACACATACATAGCACACACACAAACACAAGTAAACGATGACAAAGTAAAAATGCGCATCAAAGCAGCTGTCAGTTGTGGGTCCTGGGGCTGATCCATACCAGACCATAGCAGGTCGCACATTCCGGCCACAGCATGCAACACGCAAAAAGGCCATGCCACATAAAGGAGTATCCGCTTTCCGCAGCAACATGCAACCCAGTCCTGTCGTGTCATCAGCCAAGCTGGTACCAGCATCGGTCAACGGTAGTCCAGGACACACAAACATAGACACACACACACAGCGAGGCTGCAACAAACACAAGAAGCAGCTAACGACAATGTGGCATGCAAACCATGCAACTTGGCTTTGACGACTTCCCATTTTCCAGGTTTGCTCCTTTTCATCCCGGCTGCCATATGCCGTTGAAGTTATGCCAAGTTTGCTTTGTCTTTATGCACGAGGCAGCAATTTTATGGTTCCGAGCACCTTCAAGTCATTAAAATGGTCTATCCTCCAAAGACTGCAGAGAGTATCAAAGGAGCAAATGCTGAAGTTGCTTTTAAGCAAGTCGCAGTTTAGTGTTTCATTTACTAGATAGCCCCAGCTATCTTGTACATACACGTGGGAGTTATTTAAAAGATTGCTGAAATTATTTTTTACTGAAATTGCAGTAGCTTATCTGAGCTATTAATGTGCGGGTGTCTAATATGGGTTGTCTGTACTAGTAAAGCGGGTTTACCTTTATTATACAATATTTATTTGTGGATCTTATGAATCAGTTTCCCCATGACTAGCAATAAATGCTTTTATCTATAGCACTTTAAAATGTTCTAATGAGTATACACTAAAAAGACCGGAGATGTTAAAGAGTTGTGGATCTTTGTGTTCAACATGTTTCTTGGAAATATCTAGTTAGTCAGAGTTAGATGTGGCTGTCTTTAAAGCATTCATGCTGACGCATAACTTCCAGTTGAAATCTGTTGGTAAACTTCTCTATTTTTATCAGAAACTCTATTGTCTATTACCATGGCCTTGCAAGAAATACGATTAAGAAGGAAGGAATACGAAGTCTAGGTAGTCGTCTCCCAGAAACTAATTCATTATTGATCGCAGTTTGCGTTTTGGCAGACTAGTCAGCGGCTCCAACGGGTACAATTAGGCTTACGGAAGAGCTTTGCTGTATAAATAGAGCACATCGCTTGTAAGCAGGGCGTAGCGAGGGGGGTAGTGTGGGGGTGTGAGGGTGTGGGGGTGTGACACCCCCCAAATATCCAGCAGTCGGGAAATCTCGGATATTAACTAATCACTTTTATCCAAATACTATTCATGCAGTCGGTAATTTGTTGAATCGAGTCGGCATATTGAGGCTCATCAACGCTCTCGTTTTGCCGCTGCTTGTAAGTTATCCGACTAATATCCGGACGTTGGTGGGAACTCACGTATCAAGACTAGGATTTATTATTCAACTCAGCCAAAGATAAACGAAACTAGAAACTACTTTCATCTTGGGTGCGGATTGAATTTTTTTCAGGAGACTAAGCAGCCATCTTAAAGAGTTCAAATTAGCGAACTACTTTCATCTTGCATGCGTAATGGTTTTTTTAGTGACTATAGTTCATTTCGTCACCAAAATAAAATAGCTCCTGGTAATGAGCATTCTCTCACTGGAGCTCTCATTGTTACCCTAAGTCCAATCACAATTCTATAATGCATGCAGGCCATTAAACTTTTATATTCATAGAGCTCTAAACAGAGAAGGAAGTGCAATAAATCCGCTTGGGTCGCAGTATATCTTTACAACGATTACTAATAATAATGGTCCAACTTAGGCAACAAAAGAATAGGAACAACTCTCATCATAGAAGCAAATTGAATTTTTTGGCAGAGGACTAAGTAGACGTCTCTTAAGTCTCAACTTAGCCAATGAATCACTAGGATACTCTGCTAGGGTGCCAATTTGTTTTTGCTGAAAGACTACGTAGACGTCAGGTTTCAAGTAGTTCCAGCTAGTCTTTCATAGAGACTGCTATCATCTTGGGTGCGAATATTTAGTTGCAGGAAGCCGTCCTATCATAGGTTTTAGCAAAGTGAATAAGAAAGTAACATATTGAATTTTGATTTTGATGAAAAAAATAAGAAAAATCTTAGGATTCAACATAACGAAGGAAGCCACTATTTCCATCTTGCGATTCCATTTAGTTAACCTCGACTTTGGACGAGGAGGATGTGCCGTGTGACTGTTGCCAGGCCAGCTTTCTGTTCATTTGGGATATATTTCATCACTTAGTAGGATAATTCATAATTCATAATAATTAAAATTAGGGAAACTCATAGTAAATTTTAGCACAGCCGGCAAAGCTATGTATTGAGTTAACCCATAACCTACCTACCACAAACCAAGCAATGTTCCTTCTTGATATGTGGCTGATAAATTGAAAATCATTTCGAGAACAATGTTTTCGCCTTTTATCATTTCCTTGTTCCAGCTATGGTTCAGATGATACCAAGAAAAGCAAAGAACCTAATATCTGGGATGGGACTAGCGTAAAAGTCTGCAATCACATCGGAATTGCCAACTCCAATAGGAATACAGTATTGCCTTGAGCCCGTCGCAATGAGATACGAGATTCAAATATGGAGATTAGGTGGAATACAAAACTAAATTTCGAATATGAACAAATTTCTTTACTGAATTTTAAATTTATTATTTTATTTCAGTTCCGCAATAGGGCACGTTTCGCTACATGGAGTAATGACTTTTGAGTGAGACTTCTAACATCTTCGACGGTTTGTGGAACTTCGGGCCTCGACCATCCTCTTTAGATTTATTGCAGATATCTGGCGATGGATAACTCTTGCTTACAGGTGCTACTTTGGGCTTAGTAGGGAAATGAATATCAGAGCTTTATCTCGGCAGACGAAGCTAACACTTTACAAGATGCTTATCCTACTGGAGCTTCTTTATACTGCTGAATCCTGAACAAAAATACAATTAGATGCAGCTGCTCTTGAAAAATTCTTCGCCAAATCTTTAAACCTTTTTGTGTTGACGGTACTTTCCGAATTTGATGCGATGATAAGTTGCATGGCTCTACACCGACATTGACGTCATAAGGCCAATGAGTGACAGGCGACTTCACTGGCTGGGTCATTTTGGATGTGTGGAGGAGGAAACACTAGGTTAACGAAGAAGAGGACGACCTCAGATATATTGTCAAAACTAAGTGAAGCCCTAACATCACTTGGAATTACCAATAGGTAGATTCCCAAGATGGTGAGTCAAGTAATGTCAGAGAGCGTGAGAAAATAGGAATGTGCGAAACTATAGCTAATACGACGAAGTTCTCCAACGAGGTTGCAAGTCTGGCCAAAGGCATCTAAATGTCTAGATAAAGAAGAAAATTTGAATGAATGCACATGCGGCAGTTAGGTTAGGGAACAAGCACCACTCCTGTTTATTTGCTGGAGACATAGGTGGAAACTTCCAAACTTTGGCAAACGTGGATGACGACATGACCATATCATCGGCATAACATATCATCGCTATGGCCTGCCGCGCTATTAAAGACGTTTGGGGATAGGCGCCTTAAGACGCGACCCAGTTTTAATTTAAGTGACATAGAACTAGAAACTAATACCAAGGTTGTACATAGCAGCATCCGAATATTATTCAATACATATTTTATTTATTACAATATTTTCTCTGTGCTCCATAACTTACACCAAAGCCGTAAATAAATTTCAAAAAGTCCTAAACTTTAAAAAATATACCACAATTTAACTTTTATGTTTCCTATACATGATATATAAATGTTAGTATACGACCGTATAGTATTTTTTTATGACTCGTTTATTCAAGCGCATCCTGCTCACAACTAAATCCAACATTTCAAACTAAAAACTAAAAATAATAATACAAAGAGAGAAAAAATATATATCACAATTCGAGTTGTTTGGTTATAGCTGTCATGCAAGTTGATGCTGGGTCGAACCCACATCCCAACCCACATGCCAACCCAATTCCATTTAATAATATGCTTCACACTGCATCTGACTGCGCCAGAGCAACCAATCGGCACAGCCCACAATTTCCGTGGTCTGTACAAAGCCCTTGCCCGGGGCGCAACTTTGTAGCAATGGTGTGGCCGCAATGCCCGGACACATGTAGAATTTATTGGGATCCACTGTGGCCCAGGGCTGCAGCAAGTGTACAGAGTTGTTGCTGTCGTTGTTGCAGGCATCGCTGGGCAGCAACGGATTCACTGCGTCGTCGTAAGCCTTGGGTAAACAGGCGGGCCAGTGGGCATACGGCAGGCAACCCAAATAGCCGTGACCATTGAAAAATCCACGTCCCTCGGGGCAATGAAATTGCAATGGCGTTTGGTCAATGGTATTGCATATGTAGAATATGTTTGGATTCGGATCGCCCCACATTTCCTGGACATGTTTGCAGGCGGTGGCTGCTGCTGTCTTTGTTGTAGTTGTCGTATTTGTTTTTGTTCCCATCGCTGCAGGCAGTAAACATAGCAACAACAACAACTTTATATAAAGTATATTTTTCATCAATAATTTTAAATGCATTTTGCTTTTGTTTTATGTACTACGCACACACACACAGACGCAGAGAGAGAATGATTTGTTGCTTTTGTTTTGAGTAAAAAAATGTTAGTCCTTTTTCAGCGTAATTTACTCATAAGCATCGAACGTTAATAAATTTATGAGTCCTTTCCACGTTTTATGTTTTCGTTATTCTGATATTTTCATATTCTTTTACTCTTTTCTGCTTTTTTGGCTTTTGCACAAAATATAAAATTCAACTGATTGATGTGTCCCCATTGTCTTTGGTTTTTATACTCATTGCAGCCCATTCATTGCGGCCAAAGTCTCTGACGCTCTGCATGTATTTGTGTATCTGTGTGTCGCCGTATCTGTGTGTGTGTGTGTCGCTGTATCTGTGTTATCATTGCCATTGTCATTGTCATTACTCTTTACTTTTGTTGCTTTTATTGTTGTTGCAGCTATTTTTATGGGCTTGGGGCATTGAAATAAATTCATGACGTCGTCGCCTTTTGCCGTCTTTACTATTTTTGGGGCACATTTGTTTGACAATATATATTGATTAGATAACAAGCTGAATATGTTGAATGTTTATTTAACAGGTAATTTACTTGAAGCATTCATGTTAAGGGCACTGCTGCACGATGCGATTTGATTGTGTACAAAGTGATTGGTTTAAACTTTGTTTACAATTTTTTATTATTTAATTTATTTTAAAAGCTTCAGAAAATGCAGTAGCATAGAAAATACTTTAAAATGCTTGAAGAAAATAAAAAATATTCTTTTTACGCATATTTGTGTAAAGTTTGCTTAAAATTGGTTTAGTATTTTGTATAGAATAATTGAACCAGCGCTCTCTTTTTCTAAGACGCACCAATAATAGACGTAACCTTCAAATTGTTGTATCCTGGCTGTTGTATGCTGGTTGCCACCAGCAGAATGCATAGAAAAACTTTAAAAATTATTTTATTATTATTTGTTTATATAAGATTTTTACTGAGTTACACTACTACTACTATGTATTCTTGGCTCGTAAGTGGAGGCACTTTGCGCCACTACAGCTTAGGGAAGACCACGGTGAACTTTCTCTATTCCAATCTATAACTCGCCATTCTCTTCAATTCACCAATAGATCTTTATCCTTTCCTCCCTATTTAGTCAATACACTCCACATGCGTGATACGATGGCGGCCTACCGACCATCTTCATTCTGACTTTCTTTCCATGTAACGATTAGGAAATCTGGATGCCGGCATGAGCGTAATATCACCAAACCATATAGGGAATTTTGACATAAATGAATCTCTAACCAAGGCAAAAATTCGTGTGTTTCCGTTGTTGTGGAGGGTCTGAACGGACGCGGTTGCGGTCCCATCAGTTTTGCTTTCGAACCAGCCGTGATACGACTTTGCAACATCACCGAGCTATCGACCACATACTGGGGCATGCAACTAGAAGAACTACTGCAATGAAAGGTGGTGACGTGATTGAGATTTTTAAGGAGTATACGAATCTTTTCCTGAACCCTAAGATTGGCCCCCTAAGCTACCGTGTCAGACAAAGCAACTTCACCGAAAAAGCTCCTTTAAAAATTATGTCTGCTGACGGTATTATGATTTTTGAGGATTCTCTGAACCTTACCCCGAATTATCGGTTTGCCTTCAGAATCAGCCATCGCAAGAATGAGCAACTTCATAGAGTCATCGAACACAAGCGGGGTGCAAGTGACCAGAGACACTTCCAGAAAGATAAGTACTGATAGGATTGCTGAGTCTCTGAATCTTATCCCTATCGAGCAGCGTCGCTACAAAGCCAGCCATGGTGCGAACAATTTGAACGATCCTTCGATCATATTCTGGGGGAATGTAACTAAAGGCACTACTAAAATGATTAATCCTGACAGGATTACGGTTATGGAGAAGTCTCTGAACTTTTTCGAGAACTATCTGTTTGACTTCCGAACCAACCATCACAAGACTGAACCACTTCATCGGGTCATCAACCACATTACCCTAATGTGACCAGAGGCACTGAATCCTATCCCGGGTTCACTGCCAGCCATAGTTCGCCCGATTTCCACCGTTCATATTCTGGAGGTATTCAACCAAAGGCACTACTAAAATTATAATTTCTGATAGGATTGCGGGTACTGCGGAGTCTCCGAGCTCGTCGACATTGAGTAACTATTTGAGCGGATCTGGCATCTCAATCTTGAGGAAATTTTTGCGCCGCCCTACTTTGATAAGGTCACCGGGCCGTTCCTTTGGGGCCAACGTAGAGCCAAACCCTCTGGAACTTCTTTGAACAACCTTCCTTTTTTTCTTCCTGCTACGTCTAGATTATGATTTCCAGAAACTTGTCCAGACTTGTTTCACAGTCTATTTTCTGATTTACTGTCACTTCAGCATGTGCTTCAGAGGTAAGACTCTAGGGGTACAATATTTAGTCTGATAACTGCAGCTCTTAAAAATCTGTGAATGGTGCAAAAGCTACGAAAGAGTTATATCCGGCATATTACAGGCTGACCCTGGTTTGTCCGTACCTCAACGCTCTATAGAGACACCAGTCTAATACCAGTGAAAGTAAAGGTGTTCTTCTTCCCTAGACCGTACACAAATCGGATTTGAGCTTGGTAGGCCCAATAACCATCAGGTGCTTACAGATCAGACTGTTCGATATCCAACCAGTGGAAGAGCAAGGTCGTACCCCTCTAGATGACGCAAAGATCGCCGGCGAACTTGGTAGACAGCCGCCTGGTGCTTAAAGAGGAGCCACTTTGATAACCTACTAGTAGAAGAACACGTATCGTACCCCTCCAAACTTCAACGGAGAACGAGGAATACTCGATAGCTCTCAGATGCCTAAAGATCGCCACAGAATATCGTAGACTCAACAGCTATCAGATGCTTAAAGAGGAAACCCTTTCATATACTACTGGTAGAAGAGCAAGTGTCGTTCTTCGTAAGATCAACAGCAATCCTGGTAGGCACAGCATCCATCAGATGCTTAAAGAGGAAGCACTTTGATAGCCTACTGGTGGAAGGTCAAGTGTCCTTCCTCTCCAGACAAAGATGGACAGAGAGCACGGTACCCATCAGTGACTAATATTTTATAAATCAATGAAATATTTTTATGTTCACCCAGCAAAGATGCTAAAAAGATGATATAGTAATTTTTGACTTTAATACTGGCTGCTCTTATATGTATAAATTAAAGATTAAATTATAATTACAAAACATTTAACCTTTATTAGCTTTAATTTTGATTGCCTTAAGACAATTCTAAAATAAAGTTATTATTATTCCTCTTCTTGCCTTGTCCACTGCCAACTAAAAATACTTTTGTTCCTCAACATAATTAAAAATCTTTCGAAACTCATTCACACGCACAATCATTTATCAAATAATGCTATTTCTACATAAACAGCCCCTAATGTCTACATAATATTTGTGGTATTTTATTGGAAGAATTATGCCACGTCAGCATTTGGCCATTCATCACACAAATTACCCGAATATTGGGCAGTTCATATCACTCCCTATCAATATGCGTCAAATTTAATATTTTACGACATGAATCACAATCGAAGCAAAACTTTGGCTACTGTAAGTGGGTTCTGTCCTATCATATATCGATAGATAGCACTGATTGATTTTCAATTGTTTTGGAAGAATTGAAGATAACACAACTGAGCTAAATTTAATTATTATGCCAACTGTCTTTATAACAAGCTTATAAATTTGTGGCATTTGTCTTTGGGCGCTGCTTTGAGAGGGCTCAAAGTTCTAATTGATTTGGCTTAAAAACAAGGTGCGCCCAACTTGTTGGCGCAGCTGCAACCCACTGAAGCGCAGCGCGTAGAAGTTTTCCACAAAAGGAAAAACTCGTCGGAAAAACTTTTCAAGCAGCCGTAGCACATTCACTTACTGTCACGGCTGCTTTGTTGCTAAGTCACGTTGTCAATTTAACTATATGCATACAGATAGAGATGGGTGAAAATATGCGAAGCGGGGAATACTTTTAATCGATATATTCGATTTTTATCAATGGAGTGCATATAATTTTTTCGATTTTTATGGTTTTTAAAGTAATAGAGGTATGAGTTTAAATTTAGAGCGCATAATTTGTGTATCTTAAAATTTCGAATATTTTATTTTTTATTGATAAAATTGTATTAAGGTTAATAAGTTACAAAGATATTTTAAAAATCTTTTTATTTAATTTTTTAAATATTTTAAATATAAATACTTGTTATACCCTGTACTACTTAAAGGTAGAAAGGTATACTAGATTTGTGCAGTGTATGTAACCGACTGAAGGAAGCTCGGCAGACCCCAAGTCCATTATACCAATATGCTTATCATAACCTCGGGTAGCGATTGAGCCATGTCCGTCCGTCCGTCCGTCCGAATGAACGCCTAGATCTCGGAGACTACAAGAGCTAGAAATACCAAACTTTACCAGCTGGTGCGCACATTTTCTCAGAAGACAAAGTTTGTTGAATATCTATCCCCGATCCGCGGCTTCTCCCACACCACTCAACATTTCAACTTGAAACTTACCCCAAACACTTTGAATAGCTTCTTCGATGTAACTCTCGAGTTTCAAAAATTTTCGGAACTTATAGGTATAAATATCGAATTTCACCAAAAAAAAAATTAATTCCAATTGGAAAGTTCTCAGTAGATAAATTCAGAAAAAAAATTTTCGAGAGAAAAGGTACAGGGTATTCCAATGTCGGGCACCGCCTCGACTGTACCATTTTTTTTTTAATTAGAGCAAGGTGGGGCAAGCCCGGCAGTGTATTCCACTGTCGGGCACCGCCTCGACTGTACCATTTTTTTTTTAATTAGAGCAAGGTGGGGCAAGCCCGACAGTGAGGGTAAACTCGATTTCTGTTTCTCAAAAACTTTAATGCCAACCGAACTCACATTTGTGTCATGTTGCCATAAAAATGAGGCAAATCCGACCTATATACGGTGAAGTTAACCAGATGCTTAGCTCAAACAAAAAGTACGCCACCAACCTAAATAGCACAAATCAAATAACTCTATTTAATCCGATCATCTTTTATTGATATTGATTCAAATTTTATTACAATATAATTTTTTAATCGCGTCGTCATGAAAAATTACACAGTGGGGCAAATCCGACCTCAAATTGATGTTTTGTAGTTTTGAAAAACAATATTATATTCTTTAAATTTATAATCGATTAACAATTAAATTTATACGGCAAATCATGCAAAAAAATAGGAGGTCGGGCTTACCCCACCATTTTTGAAAATAACAAACATTGATTCTTTTGAAAAATTGTCACATTCCAAAAGTAAATATTGGTTAGTAGAAATCATAAGTTCCAGGAAGAATTTGGTATATTGGAGGAGTTGATCTGCCAAACAAAACACTAGGTCGGATTTGCCCCACCTTACCCTGTATTATATAGCATTTGAAGCGTATGTTTTTTAAATTGGTAAAAATATGTTTCATATCAATACAGATACATAGTAGTAGCAAACAAAAGTGAAACGAATCACTTTTTAAATCGATCTATGTGATTTTAGGAGCTAATATTTTGGGCATACCTTTAAAAAAAATTAAAATTTATATAATTTTTTGTGCTATCGATAACGTGATATTTTGGAAGGTATGTTTAGTGCTTTTTGGGCTCAGACTAAGATTCAGCAAACCCAATAACTTTCAAAACACATCGTTGAAAACCATAAATTAAAAAAAATGGAATCGTTTATTAGGGTTATATTAGAGTTGGATGTTGGATTTCGGGGCTCAAAACTCTCTGGGTAGCCCTGTTGGGGATTAAGAGTCACCAAATTATTCTTAGTTCTGATCAAAAAAAACATACAATAATATTTTTTATTTTGCTCTTATTTATTACACCTATGAAAAAGGACATCATTTTAAAAAATTAAGAATTAAAATAAAATAATTTTATTAATTTAACATCATTCTTTTGTTGTTAAAAAAAAATGTTGAACTTTATGCGTTTACAAAAAATTATTTCTTAAAAAAACACCTAAGTATTTAGTTATCGATAACTCGATAAGCAATCGATATTTTGAAAGAAAAAATATTTAATATTGCGTTAATCAACCAAATCGAGCAAATGGCTTCCCGCTTGACATATTTTCACCCCAGGTAAGTCTATACATTTATATATAAGTCTGAATAATATATATTTATTTTTTGCTTGCACTTTTCGCCGACTATTTACGCGGACAAGTTTAAATAGGCAAAGTTCTGGGCAAAAGTTGACGACATAATCGACATAAATTCCAATAGACTGCCTGTCAATACGAGTATATGGCCTTACGTGGAAATTCAATTAAAACTTTTTCCAGCATGCACATGCGCGCACGCTAGATGGCGCCACCTCAAGGCACTTTACTTTTTGTTTTGCTCGTCAGTTCTTGGAATTTACCATATGATATAGGCAAGTTTAATATAGTTAAGAAATGCTATTTGGGCTAAACACTTGAGTTTCTATCAGTTGGAGGTGTTTCAAAGACAAAAACAAAACAGCAATTAAAAAAAGAAGCACAAATGTCCAAAATGTTGCTTATCTGGCTAGAACTGATAAGTGACCACATTGCGTATGAGTTACGCATATTAAGACTGTAGCACGTAATATCAATGATATTAAAGGTCTTTGATTAGATTTTTAAGAGTTTATAAATTGTATGGCTCTTGGCTAAGACCAATTTAGTATAATTTTGCTCAACCAGTCGAAAGCAAGTAAACTCGTGAAGACAGCGCTCAACAATTTAAAATGAATAAAGGTGTGCAAACAAAGTTATCGATAACAGAACGATACTGAAATAAAATGTATAAGCTGTGACCTCCAAAAAATATCCTTCAAGAAGAGTGCTAAAAGTTCATATTAAAAAGTTATTATTGAGAAAACGTGCTCTGGAGAAAATATTTTATAAGTTTCTAAAGATATTTTTAAATCTATTACGTAGTCTTTGAGTTCGGATTTATGTAGTGGAAATAAAGAAAAATTTAACTTAAATCAGTAAAGTCACTAAAGGACTTGCATGCAAATAGCAAAGTTTTGCATGTTTTATGCAGAATAAATCTGAAACTAGAGTAGATAGAGCCAAAGAGATTTAACTGGTATCATTGGAAATGGACAAGAACTTCCTTAGGATACTGGTTGAGTAACTACGATATCTGAGTACCATTGGCATCGGATACTTGGAGGTTTCTGAAACTGTGGAGGAAATCTTACATAGCATGTAGAATGTGACGTCCTAGGAAGGAATGCCCTTTCAGCTGGCATAGAAGCTTTAGATGCTTTTAATAAATAAGGAACTTCATATAATTTCTGTACGATTATTAAAGTAGTATAGTCGAAGGAATCCACTTTTATATAGTATATGGTTAAAGCATTCGTATTCCTGCTGACAGATTCTGCCGGAAGTTGTTTTTGATAACAGCTAACTGACATGGATTAAATATTAGGGCCTCAAATTTGTTTGACACAGGAGTTTTTAGAGAGCGAAACGAAGAATAAACTGGGATAAGGGTTTCAAGACTCTGTCAGTAAGCTAAGTGATTTATTCCTTTATCGGCAGAATCTTTACTCACTAAACTGGAAATTTTTTACCACATCCTTCAGCGTCCTTTGGTCTTTTGAAAAAAAAATGAATGGAGTAATCTTTCTTTTATGGATATCTTCGACTGTAAATCAAAAGATTAACTGATCTAAAAGATCAGCAATCAATCAAGAAATAGACAGACCTCCACCATAATTACGAAAAAGTTGTTGAAAGTCCTTTTCGGAATCAAAAATAAATCCTCTTCGAAGTGATGAATCCCCCGAGACCAAATCCTATACACATAAAAATTCGAATTTGAAGCAGGTTTTTTGGACCTTCGATTTGTATTAAACGACCCCATTAGGTGGAAATAAACGTTACAATAGTTAACAAATTTAAGGGTCATCCAGTGAACCTTGGTAAAAAAGCGTTTTTGAGGGTAATTTTGGGTCGAGAAACACGAAGATGACAACCTTTTATTTCTTAGGCACCATTTTTGAAATGTTTTCCAAACACAGGTTTTAGGACACTTTATTCAGTTATTTGTTATCTCGTGAACATAAAATTATAAAGTATCAACATAATATCGAAGATAATTAGATCGAAAGTTGTTGATGCACTCTTGTCACCGAAAAAATTATTAAAAATTATGTTAAGCTTTAATCTGAAAGATAACTCTTTTCCGAATATTTCGAGTTCTAGATCTTCGAAATCGGATAGAAAATACAGACCACGAGATATTTGCGAATAACTAAAAAAATTTCCAAAAACATGTTTTTCGAAAAAATCTCGAAAACAGTGTGTAAGAAAAAAAAGGTTGTCATTTTCGTGTTTCTCGACCCAAAATTATCCTAACAAAAATACTTTTTGCAAATGTTTTGCTTTTCGTGTAAATTAGTGTTATGTAACAAGGAAAAACAATTTTTTTGGGTGCGGATCAACGTTAGGTCTTGGGAGGGTTCTTCACTTCGAAGAGCATTTACTTTTGATTCCGAAAAGGACTTTCAACCCATTTTTCGGAATTATGGTGGGGGTTCTGTCTATCTCTTATATGGTTGGGATATTTTTAGATTATACTGGCATGCTGGCAATCTATTAACCTAGAACTGGGATTTAGGACTCCAGAAACCATATACATATTGAGTTAAAAAATTTTTTTTTATACTCAGTCGTATTCGGAAATTTTTTCGATTAAATCTTGCAGAGAAGAAATTTTTTTAATTTTGACTAACGTGAATCTTCTCAACTTATAGGGCTACTTATGCTTACCTGCCTGCTGGCGGTCGGTTTTGCCATCTATACGGAGGTAAATGGACAGGATAGTAGCAGCACAGATGCAGGGGTTAGCACCACCGTAGCAGTCGAAGATAGCACAACAGGAAGCCCCATCGATTCATCCAGCGTAGGAAGCACCACTGAAGTGCCTGGAACTGTTACCACTGCCGGCACGTCCACCAGCGATGACAGTGACAGCTCTACCGTAGGCTCATCCACCACCGATGGCAGTGAAACCTCTACCGTAGGCTCATCCACTACCGATGACAGTGAAACCTCTACCGTAGGCTCATCCACCACCGATGACAGTGATTCCTCTACCGTAGGCTCAACCACAACTGAAGATGATCAAGTCTGCGAATCCACCACAGAAATGTGGGGCGATGAGGATATACGCAATTTCTACTTCTGTATGAATGGCAAAGTTGTGGGTGGAAAATGTGATGAAGGCAGCTATTTTGTGAATAATGCTACCGTCTCTGGTTGCATACCCACCGCAAAAATGGATCCCAATTGTGTAAACAGTGATGTTGTAGTGCATCTCTGTGATGGTGACTATTTGAAGCAACCTCAGTACAGCGAAGAATTGGGCAGTTTCTATTTGTGCACCGCGGAGGGTGCTGAGCCCGTACAGCTCGAATGTCCCGATGACAAGGCCTTTGTAAATGAGAATGGCTATTTGGGTTGCTTCGAGTGGGGCCAGTGGCATGAGATACGTAAATGCTAAAAAATTATATAACCTTTTTTGTAACTAAATAGAATTAATGTTCCACCGTAATAAAGCTTAATAGCCCCAAAAATATCAACAAGAGCATTCCAAGCTGATTAAAGTTTTTATATTTTTTTCCATAAAGCTTATCTGCAAGAACTGTCCGCTTAAATATTAATTAACTTTGACTTGATTGAAATATAATTGAACGCTGTAGCCAAGTTTTTGGAAGTTTTCAAGTATATAGATAGTGAGATAAGGACAGCGAATTGCAGGAATTTTGACAAATATTTCCAAGAAACTGACGTTGGTCAACACCCAAGAAATCAATAAACTATAAATTTTGTCTTTTTCTAGGTTTTTTTTTTTTTTGTCTTGTATAGAGTGGCCTTACAGATTGTTTGGTTTGTACCCAACTATTTCTTGCTCGGGCGTAACCAAGCGAAAAACCCAAAATTACATAGTGCCACATGCCACACCAAACTACATACAATGAAAAGAAGCAGCAAACTTTTACAAGAAAATTGCAAGCACAATCAGTGTGTGTGTGTGTTTGAGAGTGTGTAAGTGTGTGTCTATGTTAGTGTGTGTGAGTGTGTGTGTCTCTGTCCGCATTGCCACAAAACAATTGTCACCACAAATTTTTGCGCAAAACAAACAACATGCAGTGGCAAATTATAGAGCAGCCAAGCTGAGGGTCACATTTATACACTGAGAAAAAAAATAATTGCATTTTAATTTTTATACTTTTTCTACCAAGGTTATATTTGATGTGTAGCATGTATGTAATAGACAGCAGGAGGCGTGGTAAGCCCCAAAACTGTTGTAGTGATTAAGCCATGTCCGTCTGTTTGTCAGTATTTCGGTAGGCTGATTCATGTGACTCTAATGAACAAATCCACATCCAGTATTAATCAATATCAAGTTTCGCCCCACTACTCAATATATGAATTTAAAACTTTAAACCCATATACTTAAAGGAAATTCATTAAAATCGCTTAAAATTTACGGAACTTATAGGTGTATATATCGTTCTGAACAAAAAAAAGACCTATTGGAAAATACTAGAGGGAATATACAGAAAAACAATTTATCAACAAAAATAAAGGTGTAGGGAATAAATTTGCGGGGAACCGCCTCGAATGTAGCACATTTTTGTAAAATTCAAATCTATTTTTCTGGGATCTTCTCTTTAAAGACAGCAAAATTTTAATTATTATTATTATTTGCTAACAGTCGCCAATTAGGCGATTAAAATTCAACCTCTAAAAGATTATTTGTTGTGAGATATTTAAAGCGCCTACGGTGAAGCACATAAAAGGGTTAAACATGCACTTTAGGCGGTTATGTTTCGAATTGTGAGTGTTTAAATAGCAAGCCAACAAATGGCCCACCCTATGTGTCCATCGGTTCGCTCTTAACTACCAAACCGTTTATCATATTTTGACAGATAAGGTAACTTTGGTAGCAACTGGATCGTCCGCTGGTAATAGGCTATGTGACGTCACTATAAATTGGTGCAGTGTTCCCTATTAAACAAAAGTTTTTGATTTTCACATTTCGAAAATATATGGTTAGCTAGTGGTTGTGCTCTATTAAAATCAATGTAAATAATTTAATATATGGAATTTTATAAAAATATTTTATAACACATACATTGTAATTATGAAATAAACCTAAAAATTAAAAAAATTTTGATAATACCACAAGTTATTAAAAAAAAATATTTAAAGTAAAAAAAAATACTCTTTAATTAATATTTTAAGCTTTAAAAAACTTCAAATTTAACAATACAAAAAAAATTGGATTTTCAAAGAATTTAATAAGAATATTTTGTAATTATTAAAAAAATTTATAAAAAGACCAAAAATTTTGATATTAACAAATGATATTAAAAAATTTTAAGTGGGAAAAACAAATTCTTTAATTGTTTTCAGCTTTCTAAAATTTCTAACTTAACAATAAAAAAAATGGCGGACGTAAAGTCGGGTCCGATTTCTTCACAAAAAACCAAAAACAGAAGAATTTTTAAGCAAAAATTTTTTTTTGACCGATCGTTCCTATGGGAGCTATATGATATAGTCAACCGATTTCAATAAAATTTTACACAGTGCTTAAATACCTTAAAAAAGATATGAATGCCAAATTTATTTCAAATATCTTTACAAACAAACAAAACACATCGAATTTTGTATAAAAAACGTGTTTTTGGACCGATTGGTCCTATGGGAGCTATATGATCTAGTCAAACGACTTGGATTAAATTTAGTTCAGTGCTGAGGAACTATAAAATACTCACGAATGTCAAATTTGGTCCCAATATCTTAACAAACAAACGAAACACAACAAATTTTGTTAAAAAATCGATTTTTTGGAAGATCGGATCTATGGGAGCTATATGATATAGTCAACCGATTTTGTTCAAATTTGGCACATTGCTTAAGTGGTCTTAAAACTTTCCAAACGCCAAATCTGTTTACGATATCTTTAATAAAAAACGAAATATAGCGAATTTTTCTTTAAAAAAGTTATTTTGGCCGATCGGTCCTATGGGAGCTATATGATATAGTCAACCGATTTCGATACAGTGATTGGGAACTATAAAAAATTTTCGAATACCAAATTTGCTTACGATATCTTCATAAACAAGCGAATTATTCATCTAAAACGCTTTTTTTGTCGAGGTCGTCTCAAACACCCCCATGGAGCTATATAATTTATCCCCGATATCAAAAAAAATAAACTTGCCTCCTATGAAATAATATGGGATCTAATGTGAAAGTTTGGTAACTCTAGCTCTTACCATCTCTGAGATCTAGGCGTTCACACGACAGACGGACAGACGGACATGGGTATATCGACTTCTCTATTCACCCTGATCATATTTTAGGTAAATTTGGGTGTCTCCGACGTCTCCTTCTATATGTTACATACATTTTCGGCTTGCACAAACTTAATATACCCTTGGTACCATACGGTACAGGGTAATTATGTATTAAAAATAAAGTTTTAGATCACGATTTTAGACATTATTTTGTTTTATAATTTTTAAATACTGAAAATTCTTATGTTTAAGATTATCGGGACTTATTCCAGAAATACAAAAAAAAAATTTAGTTAACCAGAATCTTATTTCAAGATTTGAAATTAATTTTCTGGAAATATTTTTAATTTGAAGCTTCTTATATCATAATTTTAACCATAAATCAATATTTTTGGGACTTATTCTAAAATACAAAAAAATTATTAACAAGAATCATATTTCAAGACTTAAAAATTTTAACCATAAATCTATCTAGACTCGTTCTAGAAATACAAAAAAAAAATTAATCAGCAATAATCTTATTTCGAGATTTTAAAAAACCTTATAAATATTATTTAAATTTTTTTCTTGGCATACATATCTTAAATTAATCATAAATGAAGATTTTCCGGTATTTTTTCTAGATTTACAAAACAATTGCAATTAACAAGAATATTATTTCAAGATTTTAAAAATCTCATACTTATGATTTAAAATTTGTATCGGAATATGTTGAATTTCAAAATTTTTGTATCGAAAAATAAATAAATCTAGATTCTCAGGACTTGTTCTAGAAATATAAAAAAAAATAATGTAATTAAAAATAATCTTATTTGAAGATTTAAAAAATCTCATACTCAAACATTTTTGTATCAAAATATTAGCAATAAATCAAGCTTGTCGGGACTTGTTCCAGAAATGCACAAAAATATAAATAAACAAGAATCTTATTTCAAGATTTTGAAAAAATTTACGATGATATGATTTTAAATTTTTTGAACATATTTCTAATTAGAAGATTTTCATAGCAGAATTTTACCCATAAATCAAGATTTTCGGGACTTATTTTACAAGCAATAATTTTATTTCAAAATTGAAAAAAATTGCTTAATTATGATTTATTTATATGTTTTTCTGTGATTTGAAATTTGTCTATACTTATTTTAAATTTAAAATTTTATTTAAAAAATAAAAAACATTCTAATACCAATATTTTACGCACAAATCAAGCTTTTCGCGCCTTAAAAATAAATATTATTAAATAATTAATTCTTAAAATGACACCAGTAAAAGCGTCCACTACTTTCATGCCCATCTGCTCACAACTTTTTGACCAAACATCCTAAATTCAGTCCATTTTTTTGTCAGTGTACACATCTACGCACACTCGCACACATTCACTTACACTCACTCACACACTCACTCACACATCGCATATGAGTGCGTTGGCCCCAAAGCACTGCTACTGACTTCTATGCTATGTAGATGTTTGTGTGTGTGTGTGTGTAAGTTCCTTACTTGCCCCCAAACTGCAGCGAGTTCTACGAGTTAAAAATGAGTTTAAAGTTCGATGTTGAAGCGCATTTGTCTTGTAGCCGCAGGCAACATGCAATGCTTGGAACATTGGCAATCCTAGCCATGATTGCATTGCAACCACTAGAGATGTGAAAAACTGGTCAACAGCTTCATTAGAGTTTCCGACTTTGCAGTTGAAGTTGAGCTTAGTTGGATGAACTGGAACTGCAGCAAGCAGTTGATAAAGTTGGGCAGACATTCTTAATTTTGATTGAGCAGCTTCTTAGATGTTATCTAATGCATTCGCTACGTCATTCTAGCTTCTTTGGGAGGGTTTTTGAAATTTTTTTTGGGATGTGGATATACCTGGCTGAATAGAATGACGACACAGAGTTCAGAATTTTTTCGGGCACTTTTAAATTTTAAGTTTAATGCTTTACAGCTTAAAGGAATATTAAGACTTTGAGTTCTGAGAGCAAATACAGTAAAGCGAAAATATATTCGTATATTTTTATATTAAAATTTTAAAGCGATGTAACTTAAAAAAAAAATCGGCAGAATAAAGAATTTTGAATTATTGATTAATTATATAAAAAATAATATAAATATTTAAATTTCTAATTAATAAATAAAAATTAATAATGAATTAATCTTAATTTAAAAAACGACTTCTTCTTGCAAAGTAATATAATATATATTAATACAAAAAATTTGTAATCATAAGTAAGAGATTTTTATAATGTTTTTAACAAGATTCTTAAGATTCTTGTCAATTAAATTTTTTTTATATTTCTAGAATAAGATTCGAAGATTTTTCAAGATTTAATTAAGACGGTAAAAAGTCTAAAGTCGTCACAATTTTTTTTTTTTGTTAATAATTTTTTTTTAAATTTAATAAAGCAAAAATTTCTATTAAAGAATATTTTTTTTACACTTAAAAATTTTCTTATAATAATTAGCTTTTCCTCATATTAATACTTTTAAAAATTAATCAATTAACTTTAATAATTGACTTAAGAATACAATATTTTCTAAATAATTATCATATAAGAAAATTTAAATTTTTATTAATTTTTTGTCCTAAAAATGGAGTCTTTTATGTTTTAAAGTTTTTTTTTAAATATGACCTCTGATATTTCAAGATAAATATACGACATAATGTTATTTTTTAAATTTTTCCCTTTTACTTTAATGATTATCATCGACTTGGGTCGCGAAAGAGTCATATTAGTCTTTCTATACGAACACCCATATGTCGGTGACCGAAGAACCTATATTTCTAGATTCATATTACATAATTCTTAATTTTTCTAGAGCCTGGGTGTAATATGTAAAATACGTCCAAATGTATAGCTTTTACTTCCAGACTATTTAAAAAGCAGTTTTGAAAAAGCTTTAGCCACCGAAACTTTTTTATTTCCTACGGAATCAGTTCAAATGCAGCAGTTTTTCGCTTTATATAGACAACTCTTTCCGCATAAACTTTATGATTTAATACAAGTTTTGTAATTTAATTTATTCCATCTATAAAATTGAGTTTGCAAGATTTTTTTCGAATAAAATCTCATAATGAAAGCTGTTAAAATAGGGGAGCATATTTTATAATTGAAATTCTCTTGACTTTTACCTCCAAACTTTTTGTAAGTTATCATAAAATCTTAGTCAAAACCATAATATGCTGAAATTGAAACCCAATCTCACAATGAGCATGCTCTTCAAAAACAAAAACCCATTACCCAACTATCTTACCTGCTACACTTTCAGCCACTGTCACATTATCCTTTTTATGTCATCTTTAACGATACTCACGCACGCTCCGCATCACACGCACTCACGCACGCATAAAGCCGTGTCATAGCAGTCAACTCAGTTAGCGATATTTACGAGGGGCAACTCCATTGCCTAGGTAATAAATGTCTGAGTGCGACACATTTAAGCGGGCGTTGGGGTTGGGTTTGGGTCACACACACACTCACATCGACATACACATTAACTTTCGTATAGAGAAGGTACTGGCAGCAGTGGCAAAGCACACACATGGTGCAAAGTGTCAGTGACACGGGACAACTGCAACAAAACTGGCAGTGACGCTACTGGAGTCAACCCCCAAATGAGTTAGTCAGGAAATTGCATTATTTGTCTTTGGCTATTGTGGGGACAAAAACTAGAATGACGACACAGCCAACATCCAGAGAGAGAGAGGCAGAGAGAGAGAGCGGCGGCAGCAACGCTGAGAATGTTGTGGACGTAGCGCGGCTCGCTTGCATGCCACAGCCTGTTAGTTACGCGTTGTTGTTTTTGTAGCTTTGCATAGTTTTGTGTGGCAGTGACGTAGATAGCTTTGTGAGAATGGGGGTGGTATGAAAATATATTTTAGATAAATTTGTATCCGATAAAAAATATTCGCCAAGTTATTTGGAAGCTTTATAGAGTGCATGGAATTTCTTTGATAATTTTATAGCAAATAAAATATGTCCGAAAAATGTTCTATTATTTATTTATGGAACTGATTTGACCTTTTTGAGTTAAATATCTCCTCTATATTTTTAACTCCTAAAAAAAAATTATACATGGAATATTTTTTTAAGTAACATTTTTAAATTATAAGTTAAGTGATATTTAAAATTATTTATAAATAAATTTTGGTTATTTTAATTAAGTACATCTCATGTAGGATCCAAAGATAAAGTATACAAGCTTCTTTAGTTTTTATCCAATTTGGAAATCAGAAGATGAAGCTCTGGAATCTGCAAGAAAACCTTATTGTCATACCTTTGGAAAAAGGAGTAATTGCTTCAAAATAGTACTGGATGTTATATCGATGAATCGTTTTTTTTATTTTTTCCCGATCATTGATATTTTTATTTCGATTATCGAAAAATACTTCTGTGTTCCTGCAACATCCACAGAAAGCGAGCGCATGTTTAGCAAGGCTGACAATCCAGAGAGCCACAAGCGGAGTTCGCTTAAATCAAAAAACGTTGACATGATTTTATTTAATAACCATAATGAATGGATTTCAAATTAGTTTAAAGATTATGAGACTACAATTCTATCTGGAACTGAACATTTTTTGTTACAACTCACAGGCCCACCAAAAGAAGTGGTGTAGACTTAACATGGGCCAGAGCCTTTTGGGCTTGGAACATCTGAATCCGAAGTCAAAAAAACCCCGATCCAATGGTTCTTAGATATCCAAATAATCTCGTTTTTTGCTGGTTATCTATAACGGCTGCTCAAAAACCATAAGGGATGCCTCTGTCACCAGCTAAGTTTACACCATTTTTTTTTATAAACTTTTGGATTGTTATTCATTATTATTTTTTGCTAATTTTTCTACGATGTTGGCCAACATCGATGTTTTTCCAGCAGTACTTCAAAATTAAAAAAAAATATATTTAAATTGCCTGAAAATTTTTTAAGTTCCCTATATGTTTCCATTTCAAGGTTAAATTAAAGTTGATGAAGCCTCAAAATCTCCACAAAATAGTACTTATAGTCAGACCTTTGGCAATTTCTGAATGACTTGGAATAATCTCATGTCTAATTTGGAAATTATCAGATGAAGATAAATAGTCTATAAGAAACAGACCTTTTGAGACCTCTGGCATTTAGAATCATCCTTACAAATAAAAATAAAAAATTAATAGTCCCGCCCATCGTGCAGATTTTTTGAATGCCCTTCGCGATCTTACGTTGAGAAACACTTATTAACAGAACTTCTACGTCTAGAGCAATCCTTCAAATTTAAAAAAAATCTTACCATCCAGCAACTTATGCGGAATTTTAGGGTACTTTTCGTGAACCCATCTGTAGTTTGTAAATAAACAAATGGAGCCAAAGAAACTCTCTGAATCTCACCATTCGCATTTTTTCAGACTCGTCACGATGCCATCTCTGGTCTGCAAATAAGCAGTTTAAACCAAAGAATAAGAATCTTTTAGAAACACTCATTACCATACCTTTGTCATAAATATCAATCCTAAGAAATATGAAAAAAAATCCCAACATTCCGCAGACCATACAGGTTTTAAGGGTAACCTTTGTTATCCCATCTCTAGTTTTAAAGCAAGCAAATAAATTAGGTTATTAATAAAGGCACCATTTCCCTTTTAGTACTATTATAACTTCCAGAGACACATTGGAGAGTGGGTTCCTTTAATATCCACCTTATCTACGCCACTGCTTCATAGTCTCCTCCTGTTTGTTGCTATTGTTATTGTTGTAGCCAGACACTTTAAACGTGGCTATCTCTGCCGTGTTGCAAGGACTCCAAACTGCCGTTGCTACGCTGCACATGTGAAATTTAAACGCTCCAAAGTCATAGCAATTTTTCTGCTCCATTTCCGTGCAAGCTGCCGTTGTTGCAGCCAACGCTGACGTCGACGTCGCTGCCAACGCTGACGCACGTGCAGATGCTGCACTGTTGTTGTTGTTGCTGCATTTTAATTGCTTTGCTGGCTATGCGCCGCTCTCTGCCCATTAATCCTGCACACAAAAATTGTAAAGCAAGGGATTTTTAAAGTCACAAATGTCGTTCCTTATCGCACAGACAGACCCACACAGATGCACACATGGATACACACATGGACACACGTACACTAACACTCACTCAGACACACAATGTTGTTGATGTCCAGCATTATCTTGCCAAAAACGTTTCAACCCAATGGCTCAGCTCAGCTCAGCTGGACTCGACTCGACTCGAGCGTCAACTGGACTCAGCTCGCCTTGGTTTTGTCTGGGTTTGGCTGTGGTTTTGTCCGGTTTCGGGCCTGTAGTTAAGAGCACCAACTCAGCTCAGATTTAATTGAGTTTGCAATTGTTTTTTGGCCAGCACTGCCATTTGGCCGTACTTCAGTCCATTTTTATTCTGTTGAATTGAAATGAACTCAAACTTAATGTAAACTTTATTTTTGGAATACACTGCAGTCAGGAGATGTGAGTTAGAGGAAGGGAATGGAAAGGCTTAACGTGTGACTAGTGATGATCAATGGAAATAATGCTGGCCTGTAGTAGTTGGACGCATTTTTTTATGTTACATAAGAGTAAAGGATTTACCAGCCTGCTCTACGATTAAGCCGATAAGACTTCTAACAAATTCATGATCTGACTTTCTTTGCTGTGTTGGTTAACAAAATTTCAGCTGAGTCAAGCATGTCTTCGTTTACAGAGATCTGAATTTGAACTGACTTGGCAGTTCCAAAGCTATTACTTCGCCGTCTTGAACCAAAAGTAAATCTTACGTTTTTCCAGCTGAATGCTGTATTCAACGACAATTATAAGCTAAATTTTTAAAAATAGTGTAAAGTTTAAATTTAAAAGTAATGTCCTCGACAGCAGTCAGACATCAAAAGGTTAGGTTACCCTCATCAGTGGGATACATTAATCATAGTTTAACCAAAATTATGCCCACTCCATTTCCTCATCATTAAATTACAAACTAATAAAGCTGTAAATAAAAAATGAATCACAGGATGAGCTTTTTCTCCCTTTAGTATATATATTAATACAATAAAAAATGGAATAAATTAATAAAATTTATAATGCCATCATTTCTTTGAATTTATTTATTTTTATTAATTATGGCTTGCAATTATATTTTACATTAAAATACATCCCGTCATTTTTGAATAAGAGAATAATTTGATTTTAGTTTCATTTGGAATTTAAAAAAATAATAAATAAATAATTTTCCATACCAATACCTTTTAAAATCAAATGTGCAAACAAAGGGGTCTAGCCCCCTGATCACTTGACACGACGAATGTTTCCATGAAAAACTTTTTGAACGATGAAGATAATTCATTTTTTTAAAATTTTTTTAATTGATAGAGTAACTATAGGAAGATTTACAGGACATTTCTCCTTTCCAACTAATTTTAACTAATGATCCGATCTCTATATAGAATCTCTATAAAACAATTATCCTAATAAAGTCCCTTATAATGACTTTTAGCTTTTACAAAATGTTTTGTATTATGACTAAATTAAAAAAAATTTTCCATTTAGTCAACCTAATAGACTTTTAAAAAATTATAAAATCAAAAGATGAGTTAACAAAAATTGTAGAACTTTAACAAAAGGGTGTCTTAAAATATTACTAAAAAAAAAAAAAAATTATTTTAAAAATAATAAAAACGATACAGAAAGGATAAATTACATTGATTTAATTAAATTTGGCACATTAAAAAATTGTTAAAAATGTTACATTAATTTTTAATTTTAACAAATTTATAACAAGCAAAAAAAGTTTTAAGAATCTTACATTAATTTTGATTTTTCTTATAATTAATTATAAACAAAAAAATTTATGAATGTTGCATTAATTTGGAATCTTTTAAAAATAAATAACAAGCAACAAAAATACTTTTTTTAATGCGTTAAGAAAATTTTTTTTTAATTAACAAAAAAAAGTGTTATATTTGAGTCCTATAAAAATTTACTACGTACAAATAAAAAATTTTAATCTTTTAAAAATAAATTACAAGCAAAAAAAAGAATTAAAAAAAAACGTTTTATTTTAGTCTTAAATATTTAATAGTAAACAGATAAAAAATGAAAAAAAAAATTTTTTAATTAAAAAAAAAATGCGTTTTTGGGATATCCTTCATGATCCCAACTCTAGTTTAAAAATAAGCAAAAAAATAGCCGTGGACTTATTAAAAAAAGTAGAAACATTTTTTATTTCTTTTATAGAAAAATCGGGGCTTTGGTCCTCTATATTTCACTTATCAACGCCACTGCTTCATAGACACTTGATTTTTGCTAGTATTTTTCATTAAACGTCTTATATTTAAAAAAAAATGCGCAAATAGACAAAATTAATAAATCATATTAATTATAAATTAATTTTGCACATTTAAATCTTTTTCTAAATGCTGCATTATTTTGATTCTTTTAAAAATTAATTACAAACAAAAAATGTGTTAAAAACTTTAAGAATTAAGTAAAAATGTGATTGGTTTTTGGATATAAGAATTTTCTACAAACAAACAAAAAAATTTGGAAAAAATTAAAATTTTTTTATTTTAAAAAAAGGGTTAAAACTTTAGTTTTGGAGAAAATTAATTAAATCAAAAATAATGTAAGAATAAAAAAAAATATACTCCTCATTTTGAAATCATAAAATCATTTCTTGACAATCGATCTTTCAAAGTTATGGTGAAAGGTGAACTCTCGGAACGACGGACCATTAAAGCTGGAGTGCCGCAAGGTAGCGTTCTATCTCCATTTTTATTCACCATTTTTACTATGGACATGCCGAGCTCGACGGGCAGTTCTGAGCTTATAACGGCAACGTATGCTGACGACACTGCCATTCTTTCGTCTTCCTCCAGCGTTCAAATGGCTGCTGATACCTTACAGAACCAACCGGACATTATAGCAACTTGACGAAACGCTGGAACATCCAGCTTAATGGTGACAAATCATCCAGCGTTTTATTCTCGTTAAGGAAAGACCCAAGTCCTGCGCTTACTTTAAATGGAGAGATAATTCCAATGAAAACATCACACTCGTATCTCGGAATTCACCTCGACAAAAAATTGTGTTGGAGGGACCACATTAAAATAATAACAGCAAGATGTAGAACCAAACTTGGCAAAATAGAGTGGCTACTTGGTAGAAATAGTAAGCTATCTTTGGATAATAAAAGAATTCTATATAAAAGTTTAATTATGCCTACTTGGTCTTATGGCATTCAAATCTAGGGAACAGCTACAAAGTCAAATATTAAAAAAATCCAAATTTTACAAAACAAAACTTTGCGCAAAATTGCAGATGCCCCGTGGTATATCCGAAATCGAAACCTTCACAAGGATCTAGGCATTCCCTATGTGGGTGATGTATTGAATAAACTTAGCGACCGTTACGTTGATCGCATAAGGAACCATCCGAACTCGCTTGCATGTGCCCTGGCCGGTCATAGACCAAGAAGACACCTAAAACGCCTTCATCCAAAAGACCTCAGAAGGCGTTTCATATCATAGAATCTACTTGATTTTTTTAAATATTGTACATATATAGAGTAATCTAAATGATACCACACAAAAGGTTTCTTTAAGTGTATAGTGATTTACTTTTCATAAATATTGGATTATAACCCATAAAATCAAGGGTTGATTTCCTAATAATAAATATTCGAGAAAAAAAAAAACTATATTGTTTTTAAATTAAATTTAATATTTTTTTTTAAACAAACACTTACCTTTGGTATTCAAAATTCTAATTTAATTGTGACCGTTTCTGCTTAACGCGAAATAGCGCAAAAAATACCACAAACGAAAAAAAATACAAAAAATACCAAATAATGTTGGGAAGGCAATACAATTTGTTTTGTTCGCTTAATCAACTTGGCAATTCTGCATACTGGCTTCAAAAAAGATAAATTATGAAAAAAAATTTTTTTTTTGTTTGGATGAATAAATACAACAATTTTTATATTCAAAAATTGTTTGAGAATATATTTTAATTAAAATTAAACTTGAATGAGTGTCACAAGGGCTATACAAATTAATTAATGTCAATCTTCTGATATACATATTTATGTACATAAACCAGTCGAAAGTCATTTCGACGCAAAAATGAATTTCAATATAAAATTAAATCTTAAGCTAAAATTTCGAATACCTTCGTAAGAACGATTACTTTTCCAACTTATAGTTATAGAAAGTAATTGTTCTCTTAGATTGGGATGCGATTGGCTTCCTCATATACCAAGTCATAACTAAGCATAGATTCTCTGCTCTTGTTCTGATTTTGTTAGCCGTAATTCTAACAGAAACAGGGTTATCTAACCAAATCCAGCAGTCTGTATAAAATTGGAATACCCTTACTGCTACCCATTTTTTTTTTTAATCCAAATCTGAGCAGCTATAAGATTTTGCACCATATGACATAGACAGTCTGTGCACATAAAATAGAATATAAAAAAAATATGCACGTAACTGTACGTGAAAACGGATCTATCTGCGATTTTTTTTTTTTTTCATTTTTTCATATTTTATGCAGAAGCAAACGCGACAGAAACAGACCGGGTCAGATAAAAGAATAACACTTATGAACGATGCCTTCATTTTTTTTCTGGTTTCATAATTTCAACGCACACACATACAGATATTCATACTTCAAGTCACACGGATACACACGCACGCACACACGCACAACATGTGTTGTTGCCGCTTCGTGTGCAGTCATTAAAAAGCGCTCTCTATATGTGTAGTACATATATTTTTACGTATATATGTATGTACTGTATATGCTATATACATCTTTACGGTTTTTTTTTGTACCACTAGTAGTTAAAATATATGTTTCAAAAAAAAAAAAACAAAAAGGACAGCAGCGGCAGCTGGCTTCGCACATCTGTGAACCTCCTTAAAAAATATTGAAAAAAAAAGATAAAAAAACTCTAACTTCCGGCAGTGGAAGTTTCTATACTCTTACTAAAACCAACTAAAGCTATGTACTACTTTTAAATAAATAACGTTTTTCTAATGAAATCCAGGTGTTGGGAGACCATAATTCTTAATTATAATATATAAAATCCAAAAGTTACTTAAACAGCTTTAAAAAAATATGCAGAAATGGTAACGCTAAAAAAAAAATTTTAAATAGCTTAATGTTTTTTGCTGAGAAAGCAAGAGACAAATATATACAGGATGAAAAAAAAATTCTTTGACGTTTGGTATATTAAAAATTTTGTTTCAGAATAATAGCTTAGGAACCATAGCATCTGCAACAATAGCCTAGGACTCAAAAAAAAAATTTTTTAATTCATTAGACATTTTTTATCCCTAAACTTTACCTTAACCAATACCAATTGTTGCACTGTTTTATTTTAACGAGTGTTAACAAAAATAATTCAAATTTAAAGCGTTTTCTATAAAGAAAATGCTCGAATTCTTTTATAATAGGTTAAGCTTGAGCTTAGTATAAATCGAAACAATTTTTAAAAGAATTAAACTTTACACTTCCAAATTATTAAATTATCTTATTACCGTATATTCCAAAAATAAAAAAATAAGATTTATTGATGCTTTAAGAATGCTACATTGAGAATTTCGGTTAGCTTTTAGTGTCAAATTGAATTTATAATCAAGACCCAAACGATTTTAAAGTATCTTAATTTTTGTATTTTATTTATATATTTAAAAAATAGAAGTTAATTCCAAATTTTTTGTTGATATTTGTATCTTAAAATTAAGATGAATTGAAGGAATTTTTAAAACATTTTCATTCAATTGCTTGTAAGCTTATTAAAAAAAAAAAATTATATTTAAAAAAAAAACATATATGTACATAATTTTGTAAAAAGAATGAAACTTAAATTAATTTTGATTGAATAATTTTGGTTTAATAAAATGCCTTAAAATAAAATGTTTTTCATATAAAAAAATCAAATCAACAATCAAGCTATCTTGTTGCAATAGCTTAGTCTAAATTAGAAGAATCCTAATCTGTATCATTTTTTTTCATTTTTTAAAACAATTTAATTTTTTTTTAATATTTATATGCAAAAAAGTTATTTTTTGGTCATTTATTATAAGGAAAGAAACAAAAAATTCGGTTTAATTATTTTATACAAGCCAAAAAATAAATTTTTGAATGAGTTTTTTTAAGAATTTTTAAGGAAGACACATAAAAATAAATAAAAAATTGAAAATAATATACAATATCTTTTATTTTAATTCTTTCTTAAGAATATATACAAAATATTAAGAAAGAAACATGAAAAATTTCATGTTTAAAAAATATAATTATCTTATTAAGAGACACCAAATATTTTCGCGAAAAATATGATTTATTTTATTCAATTTGCAAAAAAAAAAAATATATATATTTATTTTGGGCATTTGTTTTATACAAAACTTAACACTCATAAAATTTGGAAATTTTTCTTTATATAAAAAATTCTCACAAATGTGTTGGAAGTATATATTTTATTTATATATTATCTAATTCTATAGTCTAACCGAAGACATTATAAATATAGATATTTATAACATACTTGTATTAAAATTATGATATATGTAATATTTTCAAAAAAAAAACTTTCTTGTTTATAATTTTATAAAGCAAATACGGGCTATAAATTTACAATAATAAAAATTTACGGCTTTAATTATTTAATAAAACTTATTTAAAAAAAAATTCTTATAAGCTTTGCAAGATTTTAAGAATTTTCGTGGAAATCTGGACAAAGAAATTTTTTGGTAAAATTCTAAGAGTCCCACAACAATATCATGCGCACCAAAAATTTAATTCCAAGAAAAATAGTTTTTCCCATAATTTTGAAGCTCATATGAACTTTTTTTTTACGTATAATCAAATCAAAAATAATAGAAAAAGAAGAAAATTAAATTGACAAGAAATTAAATCAACAATATACCTTTCAAAGAATTTTGTAAGCATTAAAATTGCTATGAAGGATATTTCTTACAAATTCTTGTTTATTAGAGATTTCCATTACACTGAAAAATTGTTGTTAGGAATAAATTCGTTCGAATTTAATTCTTCCTTCTTATGTGCCACAAACAAGTCTTCAATACTCTACACATAAAAGGTATAAAATGTTCGCATGCAGTTTGAATAATTCATGAAAGCTTCGCATAATCGTTTACCGATGTGCTACTGTTTTTATCTTAAGTGTTTTTAAGTCAAATTTTCAGTATTTTGTTGCATACTTTTTCAGCTGAAATTAATATTTCCATTGGCTACTAGCTTAATTTTAAATAAACTAATAAATTAATATTAAATAAAGTGTCTCACTTCGTGTTTTTAAATTGTTGTAGCTTAATGGCAGTTTTTTTAAAATAAATTTTAATGCGTTTAATGAAAAAATTGTGTGTAATGCAATTAATTTTAAAACGAATATTATTGATTTTGTTGTGCATAATTTTTAATTGAATTGCGTGTGAAAATTGATTGAAAATTGATACTTCAGCATGTAATGAAATTAAGCTAAATAAAAACAATTAAAAACTCTTGTTTATTTGACGTCTAAATGTATATTATGTTACAACAGATAAATTTATTGTTATTTATTGTATATAAGTGTTCAGTTATGTGCCTAAATGGAATCGTACATATGACCATATGATAACTAGGACATTCTGATTTCGTATTCTTATTTTGATTGGTAAAGAAATTTTTAGTGATAGGGTACTCTTCCAAAACTCCTATTAAAAGTAGTAAATATTTTATAATCTTTTTCAGATGACTCATACTGCCAAAGTCATCCTTTTTCTAAGCTTAGATTTTTTCAACCAAAAGACAGCCTTGAATGTCCAAAAAGTAATAATTCACAATTTCTATGGTTTGGTACAAATATTTTGCGCTAATTTAAATTCAAAAATTTTAAAAAAAATTTATTTTTAAATTAGGTTTTTTTTAATCATCAGATTCTGTTCAAAAGTGTTTGAAAGTCCGGAACTTCTAAAGTAGGTAATAAAAAGAATAACTCAAAATTAAACTTTTCTCTAAGGGGCACGTTTAAAACTTGCAAAAATTTTAAATTAAATTGTTTAAAAATAATACTTTAAAATTTCGTTTTAGCTTCTTGTTTCACGAAATTTTAAAGTATTATTTTTAAACAATTTTTTTTTTTTGTTTTTCTGTCCGTTTCAAAACAATTTTTAAAATTGTAATTCATTCTGTGCAACTGTGAAAAGCCATTCCTTTTTAAAGGAACAACTTGCATTTAACTTTAATGCTTCGAACATTTAAAAAATATCATAACCATAAGTAGTAAGTGTAAGTGCTTTATAATAATAAACCGAAACTGACGTTTATATTTTTGCCATTTAAGCAACCTTCAAATTACATATAATTTGAATGACGGCAATTTAAATAGCCCAGTCAAGCAAAGGCAAACATTACTAAAAAGCAAGTGTCCAGACATAACGACTATAATATACACTGCCAATCAACAATTTGTGAAAGTCTTTTGAAGAATTTGGAGTTACTTCCAACTTATTTGTGGCCTTTGGAGGTGACCAATGCCTCCTAATAAGATTGTTTTTATATGCAAATAAAAAAAAAAGTTATCTACGTCACTAGATTACCTTCATATTTAAATAATCTGTTAAGCCAAAAAATATTGCAACTAAAGAAAACAGAGAAAACAGAACAAGTTTTTAAGCTAGTCTTTTGAAACCGATTTGGAGACTTAGAAGTTACAAAAATCGAAAATAATATTAGAGAAAAAATTTGGCTCATTCTTTGTAAAAAAATTCTGGAATGAAAATTCTCTGTCCTCTATATTACAATATAAAGAGAAAAAGAAAAGTCTACATAATGGTAATATATTTAATGACAGAGGTTCATCGATATGAACTATCTCACGGGCATCGAAAAATATAAAAAATATAATTGACATGGATTCTTCTTTATAAACAATAACGAGAAGAATATTCATAAGTGCGTTACAATCTCGGAAATAATTTTTTCAAAAAGGGTTTAACATCAGCTTAGATCGAAAATATGGAATCGATTTGAAAATCGACATCTTTTATTTGGATAATGTTGAAATTTAAAGATACAACTTTCCAATATTTCCAACGTAAATTTTGGTTGCGAAAGCCAATTAGTTCATCGAGCTATCAATAAACCACAAAAAGTTATTCGTAAACATGTGAAAAAGGTAATTGACTGTTTTTTCAATTTCAACGATGACATTAAATATAAAAAAATATCAAAACGAAAAATTTAGGTATTAATTTAAATTTGTCGATTTTTTTAAATAGAAAAAGAATATTTATATTTTGTAGTTATTTTTTAAATAGCGAATTAATGCATTTACGAAAACGAAAGAAGAGAATCATTTTTTTGGCGATACCTTTTGAGAGCTATCGATAACTGAATAATAAAAAAAGAAGATTTTTTCTTTGACAAGATAGAACAAAGTTGTTTAAGGAAGCAAAGTATGAAAATTTTAGCAAACGTGCATTTCAATACTGCTTGCACTGCTTGGCGATAGAAGCGGATTAAACAAGGTATTTATTTATCTATCAATCGATAAATGACTTTTACAAGATGTCTCTCGTTTAAAATTTTGATGATTTGTTTTTTTTTAAATGTATAACTTAAATTCAAGCAAAAAAAAATATTAAAATGAGTCATTAATTAATTAAAATTGGTTACAATTTATTAAATACAAAATTTTATGATTTTCAATTATTTTCCTAATAGCGAAAATTAGATATGGGAGACACCTTTGTATATCGTATAGGTTCATGCCAATATTCGCCACGTAAGCTTTGCTTGCGAAACTAATTGGATTTTTTAGAGTTATCGATAACTGAATAATTTATTGACTCTTTTTTGAAAATATATTTGAGCAGGCAAATTTTCTATTTTGGCAACAGGGCATTTTAATACTGCTTACACTGCTTGGTTTGAGAAGCGGCTTAAGCAAGGTGTGCTCTTATTAATTCCGTTTGCACTGCTTTAAGTGTGGTTTACTCTCACCAATACTAGGACTGGCTTAGTGTATGCGTGTTGGGCGTGATACAATGGTATGCATATAAGTGCATAGGGCATTAGCAGAATTTGTGATTGTAGTTCAGTGGTGGGCAAAATTCAAAACAAACATTTCTTTGGGCTAGTAAGCAGTGCTGTAAGTAAAAGCGAAAGAGAGCAAGAGAGTTTTCTTAATAATATAATTTGAAATCTATTTCAATAGAAAATTTACAAATTGGAAATACTAATTAAACGAATATTGTAATGTAAGAAAAGAATTAAGTATAAAATCGACAAACTCAAAAGACTGAGCAAATGGCAGACCTCAGACTCGGTTTTAGGAAACCCAAAACCCATACAGCCTTAACGTCACTTTTTTGTGGATTTTTTTAAATCTTTTAGACATAACAAACAACATTCTTTTGCACTTAGTTAATATACTCCCTAACTTTTAACAAAAAAATCAAGAAAGTTTCATTAAAATTGTGCGTAGAGCCCATGGCAAGCTGCTTATCTCGCTACAAATATAATTTTATGTGTGTATATGTTGCCATATTATCATGCAAACGATTGTGTGTGTGTGTGTGTGTAAACACTTAAATAAGCTTAAAATGAACATGGCCTATATATATATATACTTAAATATGTGTGTTTATATATATAAGTAGGTGTGTTTCCATGAAAGTCATTTGCATTTAATCACTGACATTATAAACATTTTAGCATCAGTTTACAGGCATTATGTGCGAACTTTACTATATATTGAATTTCCGTGTGTGTTTATTTGCACAAGAGAGTGGCTAAAAAAATATTAACTACTCTATAGTACAATGACATTAACTTTGTGTGTACTAGACGTTAGCAAAGAATAAATCCATATTGAGTACACCTTCAACAAAGCGAAAGTGATTTATTGAAAGTCATTGAAAAAACTCTTTCCCACGCTCGTTGTCACTTTCGAGATGTAAAGCCACTCAGCTTAACTTTAAGCACGAAATCAACAATTCATTTTGTACTCGACATTTTGAAAAAGCATCGATACTTCGAGTCAGTTAAGTGCAGCTGAAACAGAATGAAACAAACTAATCCGATAAAACAAGCAGCAAAAATGCAGCAAAATGCTAAAAGAAAAAAATTAAAGCAAAATGTGGAAAAAAAATATTTTGCATAAATTCAAAATGGAATGCCAGTTTGAGTGGTCCCTTAGGCCATTCTAGATGCGGAGTGAGAGCGCTAAAAAATGCTCGGAATACGTTGACCAAGCGCTTAACTAATAAAAATAAATAAAACACTCTTGAGTATAAAGTGGCAGCTTTTTAAAAATGTTTAAGAGTATTTTAAAATGCGCAGGAAGTATTTTGTATAAAAAATATAACTATTCGTAATATAAAGTACATGAAAAATGTCTATTATGATTAAAATTTAAATAAATTGACAATATAAAATATAAGTACATACTGACACAAAAATATGTATAGGTTTGGTAATTTAAATAATTTTGTTACCAGACTACGACTATCTAAAAAGTATCAGAAGTTCATCTGTTTCCCTCTACAGTCTAAGACCCTTAATATAATTTAACTAATTAATTAAATGCAGCCCGATCGTCCACTGGTTATAGACTATGTAACATTATATTACATTAAAAAGGGTGTCCTCTAGAAGATCTTGAAAAAAATTGGCTTGATCATGCAGTGTTGGGTATCAAATAAAAGGGCTGAATAAATGCATTTAAAAAAATATATATAGGTGGGCCATCTGTTGGTTTGGTTGTTAAACACTCTTAACTGGGAACGTACTAATCAAGTTCAAAACTTCTCAATTTTAGTCATGGAGCGCTTAACAACCGAACAAGGCATGGTCTTCCTGTAAAAAAATCGAGTTATTGATTTATTTGATAGCTAATATTTTAATTTTTGATTTAAGATGTTTTTTGACAAGTCATATCTGCTTAGCAATTAAAATTTTAAAATTTGAACAAAATTTGTAAAATAAAAATATAAATGTTTTTCAACTTTAAAAAAAAAACATAAACTTTTAAGTTTTAAATTCTTTTAAAAAATAAAGATAAAATTCAAAAGAAATAATTTTTCAAAAATTTTATTGACTCCAATTTAATGAATTTCCCACTAAGAAAAAATAAAAAACCAAAAACAGAAGAGTTTTTTAACAAACATTTTTTTTTTTGACCGATCGTTCCTAAGGAAGCTATATGATATAGTCAACTGATTTCGTTCAAATTTGGTACAATACTTGGGTCCTCTAAAAACTTCTGATTGCCAAATCTGGTTATCTTTATTAAAAAATTAAATACAGCGAATTTTGTATAAAAAAAAGTTATTTTGGCCGATTGGACCTATGGGAGCTATATTATATAGTCAACCGATTTTGATTAAATTTGGTACAGTGCTTGGAAACAATAAAAAACTTTCGAACGCCAAATTTCGTTAAGATATCTTCATAAACAAACGAGTTATTCATCCAAAACCTTTAATATTTTTTGAGGTCCCTAATGGGAGCTATATAACTTAACACTGATATTAAAAAAATAAAATAAACTTGTCTCCTATGGAATAATATGGGATCTAATGTGAAAGTTTGGTTACTCTAGCTTTTACCATCTCTGAGAACTAGGCTTTCAAACGGACAGACGGACATTAGTATATCGACTTCTCTAGTCACCCTGATTATATTTTAGGTAACTTTGGGCTGTCTCCGACAACTTCTTCTATATGCTACATACATTTTCGGCTTGAACAAACTTAATGTACCCTTTTTACCACACTGTACAGGGTATAAAAATCGGTAACACCTTTAAAGGGAGGTTCTTTTGAATTTGGTCGAAAAGAAAGCGAAGCTTAGGAATTATTTGTGGCATGATGAAAAGACTCCCAAACTTCCTGTTTTGATTGTTAAATGCGATTTCTATTGTACAATAATTGAATGCTTTTATTTCGACGAAATTCAAAATGGCGGCTGTTGCCTGCACGCAGAATATCGTCACCGCATTTTTTTTCATCTTTTTGTGATTTGACCTTGCTTTAAAATAATAATTTAAGAATTTTTAATGTGAATTGTTAGTATTGTCATACAAAAATTATTATATATCCCGTCAAACACTCTTAAAGTAAAGGGAATCGCAACAATATATCAAGATCTGTGCTTGATGAACTTGCTTCGTTTTTTTTCGTACCAAACAGAATTTTAGCTGTTTCTTGTTCAGCTGTTGAAGGTTTTCATTTTTTGTACGTTAAGTCCAAATCAAATGTCGGGATCAAGAATATTTAAAGGTCAAAACTGGCAAGGTGTAATCTCTATAACAGAACTACAATATTTTCATTTTATACCAAAAACCTGAACTTACAAAGTAAACATGACTCGGGTTTTTTTCCGAACGCTTAGTTTTAGAATCGGTTCATAAAGTCCCACGCGTATAACTTCTATAGAGTATACTTTGTTTAAAAATTGATAAATTTTTAGCTTGCAAAATTTTAAAATATAGCAATAATATGAACGAGTGACATTTTAAGAACTGCTTGTCGAACGTCAGGCTTAATCAAGATTTAACACTAAGCAAACAATGAAAATTCAAGAGTCTAACCAACTTTGGCTCCCCAAAAATTCTATGTAAACCTCTTGTTTTTTGCCGGAGCTAACTTTAATTATACTTTTCGACCCTAACTGACTCAGCGTTAACTGGGTATTATGTAAAAAAAGGCTAAAGCCAGGTGAAGAGTACAAAATAAGGCACGGAAAGCCCCTTGAAACAATCGAGTTTGACCTTTTGGCAGCAAGAATTACATACTTGAAAACAACAAAGTCAAAAAACAAACAATGCACAATACATACAACAAAAATAATATATAATATTCCTGAACGCACACACACGCACGTGCGCACACATATATATATATATATATATATAGGTATGTATTTATATATTTACACCTAGGTGGCTTAGGTGCACGGCTTTCAGGGACCCCAGGCGAGGGCGTTGGCGGTTAAAACCGGCAATGAGAGTATGGCAGGAAGAGGTGCAGGAAACGTTGTTGTATAAAATTAAAAATTGATGTGTGCCAAGTGTTTGTCTTGTTTGTTTGTATGTGTTTGTTTAAACGTATGACGTTATAAGCACCACATGGCGTATGAGCAATGCGTCGAACTTCAAACAAAAAGCACCTAAACAACTAACTCACTCACACAAAAATAAGCACTTCATTATACACTGTATTTGGGTAGGTAGGGGGTACATAAAGTTGGTGAAAGAAAAAGGTTGGGCGTAATACCTTAAAGAGTAGGCGTAGGATAATTAGGGAGGCAGAGGAAATCGATTAGGCGTTTTACTTCTATGGGGCTGACCAGAGCTGCTAATAGCTTAAAGATAATAGGGAAGTTTTTCAAACTCCTAGATTGATTGGACAATGTTTTTTATTGGCCACCCTTTTGTTGTATGGATTGTAAGTTATAATCAAACTAGAAATCCACCTTTTGGCACAACATTTAAATGAGTTGAAACCAGCGGCAGAAATATTTTACTAGTGAGTAGCCCGGCAGACGTTGTCCTACCCAAACTTTATGAATACGCTTAAAGTGTATAAACATCGTAAGATTCTCTAGATAGCTTATCTAGACAATCATAAGATTTTTGGATTAGTTGACTTTCATGACTCTCTAGAAGAATATCTTAAGAATTCTTAAGAGAGCTCCCATCACTAATAAACTCATACTCCACAGAAATTACATTTCACCCCTTTGCAACTACGCTGCACTTAATGTGCAATATCCGATGTTTTCTACTATGCTATATTCACGATATTCACAAAAATGCGTATATCTCACGAACCAATACGCACAAACACATCGCAATATGCCTAAAACCTCTATATTGATAACCTCTCTCACATGCATAAATCAGATTTGAAATTCTTCGACGCGTTCATGAAAACATCCATAACACGTAAAACATGTTTCTTTTATATATATAGAAGATTAAGTTTAGAAAATCGAGGACATAGTCGTAATAAAGGGCACAAGAAAATAATGTTATTACCAGCAGTTTTAGTAAAACATATGTAATATAATTCCCAGACTGACCCCTGGGAGAAGGATGGAGATCTCTATTAATAACTGTTCGAACCATATGATAACTTTTTTTTATATTTGACTGATCATTAAAACCTATATCAGAATCTGAGAGCACGCCTAATGGCAGGATCTATCCATCGCCCGTATTGAACCCTTGAAACTATTTTATACATATGCACTACATGACCTTATCAGAGATGCCGAAGGAAGTCATCGTTCGTCATTCTTTCAAATATGATGGCCATCTCCAAAAGATCTTTTAAAGTACTTGCATCAGCTTTGGTCAAGGTGTCGGCTGGTTCTCTCCTTTTCTATTTATATTATATTAACGCTTACATTGTTTTTCGGTGCCTAGTCATGAAAGATCATCGAGAGCACCAAAACTATGGTATACGTCGAAAATAAGTGAAACGGTCTACTTTTTCCATCGATCTCTACGATTTTCACGATTTTTGCATTCATATTTGGTAAAGATTAACCAAAAGTATCCACGTAAAATTTTATTGCAAAATTCCGACACTTGACATGATTAATCGTTTTGTCATTTGAATTTCAACTTTTAAAGTAACAATGAATATCATGACCCCGTCTCAAGATATTGAAGGTCAAAGGTAAAAAAAATATGTTTCTTGCAAATATCATTTTACCAGTGCTCCTGAATATTTCCCAATGTTCGAAAAAATTGTAAGACCTAAAATTCTCTACTAGCCTATTGTCAAACCTTGAGCCATATCGAAATCAGAAGAAAACTTTGGAAACTACTACTATATAAATATTGATATTGGTTATGATATAATTTTTATATTAATTATTATATTATATTATATTATTATATTATTGTATAAATAAATACAATGCCTTTAAAAAACTGGAAAACATGTAAAAATATTTGTAATACGGATTTTTTGTAATGTATTATGGGGATTAATGAGATCTATCTGGGTCTCAAAGTACTTCAGGCGATTATAGATGATATTTTTAGTGTTGAAAACGTTCTATGCTTTAAGATGTATAACTATAAAATTCCCCGACAAACATTAATTTACCTTCAATAGTTAAAGCACAGCATTTATTAATTCGAACTCTCAAAGAATTTATAGGGTATTAAAATCGAAACTATGCACTGCATCGAATAAATTGTCACCCCGTTTTCTATATATTTGGTTGAAAATAATTTCAACATTGACTTCCACTCGCAACAAGCAATTAAATTAAAATTATGCATAATTTATTATTCTAATTTATTTGGTGTGTGCCACAGAACTTTGTTTGGGCGTGTTTCATTTTTTTTTTTTTAATTACGTACACAACATTTTGTACATTGTGGTCAAGCAACATGGCGGCGGACACGTTGTCAGGTTTTGTGGCTGCCCCTTGTGGCAAGCAACATTGTTGCGGCCAGCATGTTTAAAATTTGTATTCTTCAACTTTTTTTTCTTCTATACGCATTTTCCGCGTTTTCCGTGCAACTTTTGGCGCCAGTTGTTGCGGTTCTCAGCAACTCTGCAACGTGTTAATGGCATTTCTATGTTGGTTCCTAGCTGGTTCCGATTGTTCTAATAGTTCCGGCAAACTATTTCAATAGAGTAGGTACATAAGCTTAAATATTTATAAATACTTGGTGTGGTGTTAGAATTGGTATTGTGCTGGGCGTGTTTGACATTTGGAGGCAAAATTGATTGAATGATAAGAATAGATTCCAATTTGAGTCCTTTTATTATTGAATTTCCTGAGAAAGAATTAAGTCTAATGAGTTAGCCTAATGCGGTTATGTTAATGCTCGTGGGCCACGTTAAATGATATAAATCAATCAATATATAGAACATATGTTATGTATGGCGCATTTATTTACTTCGTTGTCATTACAACTGTATATAGCTATTATAGGTTTGTTACTAGGTTCCATTTTTGATTAGTATTTGTTGTTGCTGTCATTTTAACTATTACTAATGTACTCTTTAATATTTACCTTAATTTGTCTATTACGTAAGAAAATTATTAGACTTCCTCGTTGTTACGTGTGGCTGTTAATTACGACTTAATGTTTAGTGGCTAGTTCCAAGTGATCACATTAGTGTGGCCGTATATTTTAATTAAATGTGTTGCCGATAGGTGGTTCTTCTTTATTATGTGATAGTCGCTAGTGGGCGCAAGCGAATTGTGACTTGTGAGTAAATTAATTTATTTATGTATATAATTCCCTGTTAGACCCCTTAGAAAGGCATAGGATCTCTATTAGTAACTGCTCGAACAGAACAGGACCTCACAGTTTATAGCCGAATCCGAATGGCGGTGTCTTTTTAATTAATAGAGATTTTCAATGGCAAATAGCGTCTTTGATGCACCAGTGCTACTGCGGGGAATCGAACCACTGACCTTCGGTTTTAGAGGCGAGTACGCTACCACTTACGCCACCGACGGCCACACAATATTTATTATATTCAATATTAAATATTTATTGAAATTTTTTATACAACAAAATTTTAAAAAATACCATTAACCTATGCAATAATAAATGTGGATAAAAATTTGAATATTCTTAAATTCTAAACGTTCAAGCTCCTCTACAGAAGTCACAGAAATAGCGTTCTACTCTAGACTCAAGAGGGTTGTACAGCGTTTGACTTCCAATTCGTCTTTTTTGAATTTCAAGAGAGTTAGTTTAGAGATAATTCAGGCTTCACGAGACTACATCGAGCAGCGCCTTAATGGTATTTTGTATAATCAGATTTTAGCATTCCGATATACCCTAATCAAACTTCAGTCGTCCATAATGAAAACTATTTGAACTATGCCATTAAGATGTCTGTATGTGATTTCCAAGGAATCCATTATTTACTCAGTAAAAAGTCTAATTCGAAAGAAATCGAGCTTGACATAAATTTTTCAAACGATACCATTAGGGCACATTCTTTCCTTGGAATCCATTATTTACTCGGAAAAAAATTTAATTAGAAAAAAAATCAACGTAAGTTTTTCAAACGATGGAATTGTAGTGGTTAGGTGCACTTTCCGGGGAATCCATTTTTTACTTAGAAACAAGTTGCATTCAAAAGGTATCAAGCTTAACGTACACTTTTCAAACGATGGACTTAGAGTGGTTAAGTGCACGTTCCGTGGAATCAATAATTTACTCTGTAACAAGTTCAATTCGAAAGGAATCTAGTTAAGCGAAGATTCAATGCTAGTTTACATTTCCGTGCTTTATTTGTTATCCTTGTTGAGGGGCTCCCTATGTCCTCTATTAATCCTAATAATTTCTGCGAATTTTTTTTATGTCAGTTGTACGTCATACAGAACCGTAAAAAGTACGAAGGATATACTTGGAAAGACGGGTATAATTGTCAGCTTTTGGCTGGAACTAAAATGATGTTAAGAAAAACTGGTTAGATAAAGAACTGCCAGCATTATCGGGACAAGGAGAGCCTAGGTATAGTCATGGCCGGCTGCAAACTGAGAATACGAAATTACTTCGCTCTTTGTACAAACCAAACGTGGAATCGGACATCGAACACGTGCTGGATTTCGCGGCAACCTGGCCGACATACTGCAGTAAGAGAACTAAGAAACTGTCTAAATAGAGTTCAGTGCTATCACAGGATATTGGCTGGTGGAGAATCATTCATCCAGGCTGAATTGTCTCCACCATGACTTCTGTAGAAGCTGTGTCGATGAGGAGGAGTTGGAGAGAGTGGAGCACTTTTTCTGTCACTTCCCTGGGCTGTGCAGGAAAAGATTCCGTTTTCTAAAGTCACACTTATTTAGAGGATTTATCTCAGCTCCCCGAACAGACTCTATGTGTTTGTAAGGAGGAGTTGGAGAGAGTGGAGCACTTTTTCTGTCACTTCCCTGGGCTGTGCAGGAAAAGATTCCGTTTTCTAAAGTCACACTTATTTAGAGGATTTATCTCAGCTCACCGAACAGACTCTATGTGTTTGTAAGGTTACCTCTTAAGGTTTATTCAGGCTGCCGGATGGCTGCCTTACCTCATATAGGGGACCTCTTCAGTGGAGAAGAGTGGTGAATGGTCCATCGCAGCGGTTTCACAACGGGCCTCTTTATGACCTAAGTGAGTTGGGCTTCAGTCCAGACTGCCGCCCTAAACTAAACTAACCTAATACCAACATATAGTTTTTAAATAATCAGAGAGCAGAAGCTTTCTCCCAATTAGGAAATGTAATACGAAGAAAGCAAACTTAAAGAAGGGAATCCCGTCCTCTGCCCTCTTATAAATATATTAAGCAATGCAATAAATATTAGCAAGCTAAATTCTTTCGCAGAGAGACTAAGCCCATTTGCGAAGTCAATTATTAGATTATGTAAGTTGATATTATTGCGATCAGCTTATTAGAGGAGAAAACATTGTACGTTTCATTAAAGCAAAAAGACTAAGGTGGTTAGACCACGTGTCACGAATGGAACCTTCTAGAGCCCAAAAGAAAATCTTAGATGCAAAATCATACAACATCAGAGCAAGAGGCAGACCAAGATCGCGATGGATGGAAGAATTAAAGGAGGATATGGATAAGATTAAGATACAAAACTGGAAAGAATCAGCAAATAATCGTGTAACCTGGAGGCATTATGCTCAGCAGGCCAAAGCTCTCAAAGAGCCGTAGCGCCAAACGATGATGATGAAGTTG